>VDFB02149567.1:0-11461 GCA_007258455.2 Sequoia sempervirens | reverse complement strand
TAAATAGCTTGTGTGTGGTGATGGTTACATATGAACATATGTATTTTTCTGCCCTTTTCAATGAGATTTAAAATCCATTGAAACTTGCCAATATCTTCGAGTGCATTATTCAATGAATGCACACAACATGGTGTCCAAAATATATGCTTGTACTTTTTTTGCACCAACATGCCTACTGCTTTACAAACAGGAGAAGCATTTATAACAACTTGGACTACATGTGATGGCCCCACCTCCTCAATGCTGTCACATAGCTGATTATGAAGGAACTTTGCATTTTTCTCTTGCCTTGAACAATCTATTGCCTTCAATAAATAAGGCCTTTTGCTGAATGTTACCATGATATTCAGTAGTGGACGATTTCTAGCATTTGTCCACCCATCCATCACAATAGTGTTGTAGACCACACTCTTTTCATTGGTGTAGTTTGTTACTCTAATTGAATTTTTTCTTTATCAATTAGAGTAGTGCGAAGCTTTTCATACCCATGTGGTTTATACCCAATTGATCAATTATTGACAGCTTGGACCATCTCCCCATAGAAAGGTGAGTGAGCAACATTAAACGGTATTCCACTTGCATAAAAGAAGCGTGCAATCACTACATCAACCGCTTCTCAACCTTGCACATCAAATAATCTTCCAAATGGGGTTTGAGCTACCAATGTACGGTCTCTTGCAAGAATATTTTGCTGCTACATCTTTTGTTGTAACATGAACATCTCTAGAAGACACCTCTACCTCTAACTCTCTATTTTGATTTTGAGTTGCAACAGTTGCCCTTATCGTTGAAGCATGAGAGCTCAAATTAGAGACATTCCCATCAAACCTTTCTTGATCCCTAAGAGCGTCATATCGTTATACCTCATTTATACAAGGATCAACACCTTTTCCAGGAATGTGAAGGAAATGAGCTCTCACCCTCGTGTAAGTACCTTGCAGTGACATTTCACAAAGCTTACATGTGATGGTGGCTATTCCACTTGACCCCTTCAGCCCTACAACATGATCACAATACTTCCACAATGGGTACAAGTCTAGTTTTCCCCCACCTAACATTCTAAACGAAAAAAAAATCAATTAAATTGAAAAACAACACTGGCAGTCTGACAGTAAATTTCACTGTTTTAAATTTTAAATTTCACTGAAAATTCATCAAAGCATGAAACTATGTTCCTCAATGAAGAGGTTTGCACTTGATTAAGCATCAATAAGCTTTAACTAAAATTTGCGACAACATATAATGGAGCACACCATTATGAAATGAAACATGTTTTAAAGTTCACAAAAGTTTGTAGTATAGTGCATGGGCACACACCACATTAAAGGCAGACATGTTTGACAACTTTACAAACTAAAAATTTGCTATCAAATTGATTAGCGTACATCATAGGGAAGGTGAACACAAGTTTTATAAGAATGCAAGTCTATTCATTGTCACACAACCCTAAACATGTCATGTCCCCGAAATTAGAACACCCGGAGATACAGATAAGTGCAAACAAATAACACAATACATAATAAGATTATAAAAGAAAATATCATCGTTCTAATATTTTTATAATTACAATTATCATGAGATAATATTGTAATTATAAAAATATAAATATTAACAATTTAAATGATAATAAAATAAATATTAAAGATACAAGAATATAAAACACCATTGTAATTAATATTATAATTATAATTATTATATACAATATTATAAATATAAATATTGACAAAATTAAATAATAAAATAAATATTGAATTAATAATTTATATGAAATTAATTGAAATAAAATAAAATATAAAACAATAATAATAAATATATTTTAAAGAAACATTTAATATCAATAAGAAAAAACCCGTCCACAATAAAGCAACCCCTAAGGCAGCGATCGTTGAAAACCAAGAAGGCAGCCCCAAAAAAAGCAGCGATTAATATTGTTAAGTAATTAATGAAAAATCAAAAGAAAGCAGCAATTACCTAAAGGCTGTGATTAGTTTTAAAGGGGCAGACATTAGTAATAAGGAGGAGACGTGATTGTTTAAAACGTCATCATCTTTCCTAAGAGATGTCTCTTTCATAGAGGCATAAAGATATAAAAAGTAGAAGAAGGTGTGGTAAAAAGGGGGGGAATCAAGGAATATTTTTCTGAGGATAAGAAAAAGGAAGAGCAGAAATATGAAGAATAAATCAGATTTATATTGAAGATATTTGTGTGATAAGAGTAAAGGATATGTTCTAGTAAATTGAATTGATAATATTCAGATTTTGAGAAGGAAGAGATTATTGATTGAATCAGATTTGTGAGGATTGTGAAAGGATTTATAGTTTGGACAAATCCCAGCCAATCAAGATGGATACTTACTCAGCCAATCAGAAATAGCATATAATATAAAATTGCAGCAAACAAACCAAGGGTTACTCATGCTTAATTCCGAAGTTCAATGGAAGCAATAGGAGAAAGATTCGGAAAAAAAACAGCATTTATAAATATATATAAGTTGTTATCAAGAAGAGGAGGAAAAGAATATAATCTGGAACACTAAACCATCATAAAAAGGATAGCTTCAGAAAATCAGGGCAAGAATTATTTTTTATGGTGTACTTTAAATACCAGAAAGTAATTGTTAGTTAAAAGAAATTGTCAAGTCATGAATGATACTCAATGTGTAGATGAGTACCAAGGGACCCATTAGCACCTAATAAGGGAGTTACTTCAATATCACTATACATACAAGTGCAAGTTGTTAGCACTATTTTCTATATGTTCTACGATGCAAAATTTTCTAAGCCCAATGCCCCCTTTGTTGCCTTGGCCTTACTTTAGTCATCATTGATATCCAATCAAATAAATTCCTTTGCTGGCTCCCCTTGATCATTTTATACTTAATGGGGTGCTTTGTCTCTCCTCCTGTCCTTGTCATTTGCCTAAATATCAAAAATGTCAAAAAATCTCTAAGTTTCAAGGTCTTTGAGTCAGTTTCCTACTTTGGGTAGGGTTTCAAGATTTCCCTTACCTTAATTCCTTTTCTTGGTGTTCCTCATTCCTCAAACCCAAACATTGTCGTTTTCATCAAGTTTTCAGGTTTCCTCATGCTATCATGCCTTCCCTTCAACCCCTAACTCATCGCACCTTTGTGTTTCCCCATTTTCTATCATCCTGCACACTGTCAAGGTTTCCTTTGTTTACATCTCCCTCATTTCCCTATCATCTTAGTCTCCCAATCTCTAACCCCCACTAGCCTTCTCTATAATCAAGTTCAGACCTTCAAGGATGTAATGTTTTATGTACCACATAAGCTATTGGCCCAATGTTCAAACCCCATTTTCTACTACCCTTTCCTGAACCTACTGACTTTTCTTTGCTCCAACTGCAAGGGATCTTTTCACCCCAAAGTCCTAATCTTTGCTACACAAAAAGTTCGCAATTTTTTCTCTACCACCATACTTGAAGGATGTAATATTTGAAACCCCAAGCCCCAACAAGCTTTCCTCTTCTACCTTTCTGAAGGTTGCTTGTGGATCCAAAGACCTTTTCATGCTTTGCTCTCAAATGGTACTTGAAATCATGTTTTCCCATCCCCACATCTCCATTTGGGCATTCCTCTCATGGAATTCCCAATTCCTTGCACCTTCATGCACATGAATCCTCAAATCTCACCATCTCAGTAAACTTTGCAACTCCTTTTGTTCCCAAAGGAAACCAATAATGCTCAGCCCAAAGCCCTAACCATGCAAGCTCTCGAGTGCGCTTTAGGACTTTCTTCTAACTATCAACATGACACTAGATATCTCAATCTCTCAACCACTACTCTATTGTTTCTTGCAAACCCTAAACACATCTATACCCTCCTCCTCAAATATATCGAGCCAAATTTTTCGATTTTCACAATTGTAAGTTACAATGACAAGCAATCTGCTATAGCTCCATAAAACCAAAACGATGCTGAAAGTAACCCTAACCAATGTACACTAGATCCCTACGTGAGGTCATTTGCATCTAAAAGGCGGAAACAAGAACTCTAAATCAGTATGAATGTAAGGTCATTAACCATCTATATTACCTACGAGGATCCCTATCTATTGCAATACTGAAAATCAACTCAACAATTGGGTATGTGCTACTCAATCCATAATGGATAAGAGGCGCAATTATGCTACAGCTTCAAGAAATTACAATGTTAAAGTAATAAATAGGCGGTAAGCCAGCCTCTTCCACTTTATCAAGCAATTACAAACATTGTTCAAATAATGAGAAAGATGTCGACACATTTCATCACTGTACTTTTACAATATTACATGCCTCTAAGATCATGAATTAGAGAATCTCCAAGAAGCTGGCAATAGTAAGCAAGGATGTCATCCAATAGACCAATTGTGAAGTTCTAAACACCCACCCCATACCTCTTTACATACTTTTCAAAGTCTGATATGACAGACCAGCAACATGAATATCGTATCCTGCACTCTATTTTTTCAATGAAAATGCTCTATATCTCAAATCTAACACTCCACCCAAATGAAGTGAAATCAAAGCTGGAAGTTTTCCTAGGAAGTGTGGCTCTAATTCAAGATAAAGACTTCCTAACAACACAAATACCAAATATTTATTTTCTGCACAAATCCCAAGGCAACATGAATGGTACGGCTTTATGAGAGGGGCGATTTTCCTCTTAAAATTCAAGTTCTTCACATTAAATTCTGAAAATTGGTGCAAAGGGGCGCCCACCCTAGACAAGAAGATAGGAACAATACCCAGAATGAAATATTTTTGTATTTTTGAAATATGAGTGAAAATTACAATCAGCTATAAACTCAGCAACTCCAGAAATTGACATGAAAATGCAAATAACTGAACTACAATGCATTAACTCACAACAAAGCAAACCTTACTACAAAATGCACTCACAACAAGAAATCTCTCCACTAGGTGTTGTCTCACAAGCACGAAGTTGAGCCAAGCTAGGAGGCATTCATTCCTCGAAGCAATCCTCTCACCATTTCGGCAGCATAACTTTACTCAAGATGTTGGATGATGGAAATGAAGACCAAGACCTCCTTTTATAAACTTGTGATGACTTTCCAGAAGCTTCTAGAAACCCTGCTTTTCAAATTTTGAAGTAACTCCTTTTCCCTCCAAAGATGGCGTCCCTTTTTGTCTTAGAGCAGTTTGACTTTTAATTTAAAATAATCTCTCACCAAGGAAGGGCGTACTTTTTCAAGCAAGTGATTTTTGAACCTTAGGAAATATAAAATACCTTCATGAGGCGCCACCCCCTCAAAGTCCCCTTTTTAAGAACAACTTTAAGTTGTTTCCACTAGACCAAGGGGTTACTTTATTAAAATATAACTTTAAAATATAACATTTAAATCAACTGGACAAATCTCACCAAAAATGTTTCCCAAGGTCAAGATTGATCAAACCAACTGAAATGTCAGAAGATGAGAGCCAATCCGTGCCGAAGCCAACAGGACCACTGCCAGAAATAGAATTTACTAAAAATAGTAAATTCGTGAAAGTGCTCAGAATGCCAAGATGAACACATCACCGAAAAGCTCACGAAAAACCTAGAAGGAATCCGCAATTCAAACGCCAATCCATGAGCACAAGAAACCACCAACCAAGAAACCCTAATTTCACCACCGAGAAGCCTACGGGTCTCCAGAATAGGCCAACGGTCAATCAGAAGAAGTCATGCTCGAGAAGGGGACATTATAGTCCGCCCTCCCCAAGATTGCTTGTCCTCAAGCAATCGTAAACTCGAATGCTACAAAATCTCCTCATTTTCCCAAGTTGCATTCTCCATGGGCAAATTCTTCCACTTCACCAAATACTCTCTGATTGTTCTTTTCCTCAAGGAACGCTCTCTGGAATCAAAGATCTCCTCAGGAATCAAAACTAACTGTCCTTCATCCAAAGGTGGCAATTGTGTTGAAGCAATCACGTTGTGTCCAAGTGCCTTCTTGAGGCGAGACACATGGAAGGCATTATGCACTTTGCTACTCGAAGGTAGCTCCAACTCGTAAGCTACAGCTCCCACCTTTCTGATAACCTTGAACGGTCCATAGAAGCGAGGTTTGAGCTTCTCAGCTCCACTCTTCTTGAGAGTAGACTGTCTGTAAGGCTGTAGTCGAAGATAAACCATATCTCCAACCTCAAAAGTGCGCTCAACACGCTGTTGATTAGCGTACAACTTTTGCTAATTCTGTGCAATCTGCAGATTGTTCTTCAAGGATTTCAATATATCTTGACTTTGCTGGAACATATCCTTGGCTTGAGGGGCTTTGCTATCACCAAACACCAAGTCAGCAAAGCTAGGGCCCTCATAACCATAAAGAGCCATGAAAGGTGACATCTTTATTGACATGTGAAAGGAAGAATTGTAGCAATACTCGCCTAAATGAAGCCACTTCACCCATGCTCTTTGCTGTTCTGAAACATAATTCCTCAAATAACCTTCCAACCACTTGTTTACTATCTCTGTTTGCCCATCAGTTTGAGGGTGATAACTAGTGCTTGGAGTAAGCACTGTACCACTCATTCTGAAGACCTCTTGCCAAAAGGTGCTTAGGAACTTGCTGTCCCTATCACTCACAATGTTTCTTGGCAAGCCATGCAATCTAAACACCTCATGAAAGAACATATCTGCAACTTGAGCTGCTGAAAATGAGCTGGTAATGGCAAAGAAATGAGCAAATTTTGTCAATCTATCTACTACAACATAGATACAATCTCTTCCTTGAACTTTGGGTAACCCGGTGATGAAGTCCATTGAGATGCTCTCCCACTTTTGGTTGGGAATGGGAAGAGGTTGCAGCAGACCAGCTGGTAGTGTATGCTCATTTTTATTCATCTGACAAGTAGGACACTCCTGAATGTAGCGCTGAACTTCTCCTTTCAACCCTTTCCAAGAAAATCTTTCTCGGATCTGCCTATACGTCTTGAAGAATCCCTGATGACCAGCAAGTGGTATGTCATGAAATGTCAACAAAATCTTCTTTTTGAGCTTAGAATCAGCCACCAAAAAGATTCTACCCTTGTAGTGTATCAGCCCTTCAACCACCTTGTACCTTTCGTCATGAAAAGTACCCTCCATAATGCTGGTTGCAAACTGATCTTTGGCATAATCAGCAAGCAACATGTTCTTCCAATCAGCAGTAAGCCCACATAATGAGCTCAAATGAGGTCTTCTGGATAACGCATCAGCCACTATGTTGTTTTTGCCTTTGACATACTCAATGTCAAAATCGTAAGCTTGAAGCTTACTCACCCACTTTTGTTGCCTCTCGTTCAAATCTTTTTGATGCATGAAATGCTTGAGACTGTTGCGATCAGTCTTGACCACAAACTTGCTCCCCACCAAGTACTGTCTGAACTTGGCTAATGCATGCATGATTGCAAGCATTTCCTTGTCATAGATAGAGTAGGTCCTCTCAACTCCTCTTAATTTTCTGCTCTCAAACACGATGGGATGCTTATCTTGCATTAAAACATCCCCAACACCTTCACCGGATGCATCACACTGCAGCTCGAAGGGCTTGGAAAAATCTGGAATTGCAAGAACAGGACAAGAACTCATTATCTTCTTGAACTTATCAAAAGTGCTCTGTGCCTTTTCTGACCAGCAAAAGGCTCCCTTTTTCGTAAGGTCAGTAAGAGGAGCAGCATTCTGAGAGTAACCCTTCACAAACCTTCTGTAAAATCCACAAAGGCCCAAGAACCCTTTCAAGTGAGTCAAGTTCTCAGGAGGTGTCCAATCAACAATAGCCTTGATCTTTTCTGGATCAACCTTCACACCTTCAGCACTGATGATGTGACCAAGGTAAAGCAGCTCCTTCATTCCAAATTCACATTTGGATTCTTTGGCAAATAAGCTCTCTGATTCCAGAATGTTAAGCACTTCCTCCAAGTGCTTGAGATGTTCTTCCCAAGTCTTGCTGAAAATCAAGATGTCATCAAAAAATATCAGCACAAACTTTTTCAACTACTTTTGAAAGACTCTGTTCATGCAAGATTGGAAGGTGGCAGGAGCATTAGTCAATCCAAATGGCATGACTAAGAACTCAAAGTGACCATAATGACATCTGAAGGCTGTCTTCTCCACATCAGATCCTCTCATTCGAATTTGATAGTAGCCTGACCTCAAGTCTATCTTCGAAAAGAACTTAGCTCCATGTAGCTCATCAATGAGCTCATCTATCCTTGGAATTGGATACCGATTTTTGATGGTGCTTTGATTCAAAGCACGATAATCAACACACATCCGAATGGTACCGTCCTTCTTTACTAGAACAACTGCTGAGGCAAAGGGGCTCTTACTTGGACGAATGAAGCCCATCTCCAAGAGCTCCCTAATGTTCTTTTCGATCTCATCCTTTTGCTTTTTGGGGTACCGATATGGAGTTGTGATTACTGGCTTAGCTCCTTCCTTGAGCTCTATGACATGTTCTGAACCTCGATCAGGAGGTGGTCCAGGAGGTAAATCAGCAAACACTTTACTCTTTTTGGTGAGTAAAGACTGAATATCTGGAGGATAATCTCTCTTTGTCTCAACCGGACTAGCTGGAAGAATCATGCACTCCGCAGCCCACTCCACTTGGTCATGACGTATCAACCTTGCCATCCTCTTGAATGACACAATCCGAGGACCACCATTTGACATGCCTCTCAACACCACCTTCTTTCCATCGGATTGAAATTTGAGTTCCATGGTTTGCAGATTTAAAGAGATCTCTCCAAGAGATCACAGCCATTGAATGCCAAGGACAGCATCCGTATCTCCAATATTAACCACATAGAAGTCATCCTTGACTTCGTAATTGCCCAATTGCATTGACATGTTGGGAATCCTCTTGGTGCATGAGATGTGAAACCCATCAGCAACCATAACTCTGAAACCTTCAAAGACTTCTGTTTGCAACCCTTTCTTTGCCACCACAACTTCGTCTATGAAGTTATGTGTTGCCCCAGTGTCAATTAGAGCAACTATACGCTGCCCTTTGATCATCCCACGAACTTTGAAAGACTCATTCTTTTGGAAGCTCGAAAGTTGAGCCAATGTACCACCACTTCCTTTTTCACTTTCGGACTCTTCTGGAGCTCTTTCTTCTTCGCTGTCCTCCAAATCAGTTTGCTGATCAGAAAAATCAAAATTGCTTTCTTCAGCTGTATAGAACTCAATTTGATGGATTTTAGCACCTTTTGGGCAAACATGATCTTGGGACCATTTTTCCCAACAACGGAAACATAATCCCTTTCTTCGGAGTTCATTGATAGTCTCTGGATCCAATCTTGTGCCATGAGGTTTCTGCTGTTTAAACTCCTTATGGTGAGGCTTTTGATGAGGCCTTTTCCCTGTATCTCCTTTGTGAAATGATGGCTTGGAATGGAATTTCGCTTTGGGAACAGCCCACTCCATGTTTCTAGCTTTCTTCATTGCCTCTTGTAGGGAAGGTGGATCAAAAGCTTTAATCCAACCTTTAAGTGGCTCCATCAATCCTTCACTGAATAGGATCACTAATCTTCTCTCCGTGATTCCAGTGACCATGATTCCAGTGAGCATTACTGAAAGTCTTTGAAACTTAGCTATGTAGGCATCAACCGTGCCATACTGCCTCAACTGTGCTAACTCCCTGAAATGCACTTCTGGATCCTTCTTCTCGAATCTCTCGATGAGTCTATTGGTGAACTCATCGTAAGTCGTGATAGACCCATGACCTAAGGTGACTAGACCATGGTACCACCACTCATGCGCCACCCCATCTAGGTGTAGCATAGCAAAGTTAATCGCTTCTTCTTCAGCCATTGGTCTAAGAGCCAAATAGTTGTCTAGCTTCTGTATCCAAGCTCGAGCAGAACTATTATCACTTTCATCAAAGTGGGGAAGCGTAACCTTGTTGATAGCTTGATACAAGTCTCCTTGTGTTGGTGTTTTCCTTTGATCATAACTTCTCCCTTGCCCTTTATTCTTCCTTCTAAACTCCATGTAATCATTGAAGGACATGTCTAGTTTGACCTCATCAGGAAGAGTGTCATATTCAGTACGGCCTATCCTCAGCTTCTCCAGAGTTGAAGCGTTTTCTTCGGGATTAGGATGTGGGTTTGGTGGTGCCAAAAACGTGGGTTTGAACGGTCTGGAAGAGATGTATGTGCTGCTTGTTGAAGGTTGGACAACATGTCCATTATGCTCGTTGGAAGCGCTATGCTCACCGGCATGCCCTGTATTGGGTTGTGGAATATTGGGACCCAATCTCCCCAACATGAGAGAAAACATATCCAACAAAGCATCCATCTTCTTATCGAGCCCTTGACCTAGATTGGCCGAATTATCTATACCCTTCCCACTGTCACCTCTGTTGCCAGAACTTCTTTGACTGCCACCAAAAATCCTTTCATTTCTCTCATTGCCACCTAAAGTCCTTTCATTATCCCCCATTTTTGTTTCCTGTGAAGGCTCCCAATTAGCCCTCAAAATCTCTGATGCTGTCTGACCTTCTGGAGCCTGAAACAACTGTGTCTGAACTGTATCCCTCTTGTATACTCTTGCCAAGTAACGCTTTTTGTCACCGCTGGGAGGCTATTTTCACAGTCAAGGTGGATATGGCCTCGCTACCACCGAAATATATACTGGCCAATTTTTTCGATTTTCACAATTGTAAGTTACAATGAATCACACCCTTGGTTGAATTAAACCAAAACGATGCTGAAAGTAACTCTAACCAGAATGTACACCAGGATCCCGATGTGGGCAAGGTGTGAGCATTGGTCAGAGGATCTCAAAGGGAAATGCTGAAAGGAAACTCTAACCAAGAGATGCGCCGACGAACGACGAGCATTCGGTCAGAGGATCCCTATCTAATTGCAATACTGGAAAAAAGCTCAACACCAAGCATGTGCTACTCAATCCATGATGGATAAGAGGCGACCATATGGCGGAGACTTATGAATATACAATGCAAACTAAGTAAATAGGCGGCAAGCCAGCCTCTTCCACTTATTCAGTGGGCAGATACAAACATTGAAATTGCAAGAATATTAAAGATGCTGACAGTACTACTGTTCAACTTACAATATGTGAAGAATGCCTGCAATATCAGAAATTTAGAAGTCTTTAATCAAAGCAATGTTAATTGAGTCTTCCACAATGATCTCCAAGGCTTTCTAACACCATCTCAGCTCTAAATCCCACCCAAAATACAGACTGATATGACTGCAACAAGGTCTGAAACTGACAATCAGCAACACAGAAATCTAATTGAAGTGATCACAGCTCACTCAATACTCAACCAAATGATCCCAAACAAAATGCAAAAGCTTCCTATAACCAGGGCGCCCAAGTAAGACCCAAGAAACAGACCCAATCTGCAATATTTTATTTTTTCTCAAATCCCAATGCAAGTACAAAGGTACAGCCCCAAGAGAAGGGCGATTTTCTTCTATAAAAAACAGCACTTCATTAAAAATTATGAA
>VDFB02149564.1:0-10867 GCA_007258455.2 Sequoia sempervirens | reverse complement strand
ATACCACTATATCAGAGATATGGTATTGAGAAAGGCTATACAGTTGAAGTATATCAGCACTGATGAGCAGACGACAGATATTCTCACCAAGCCTCTCTCCAGAATAAAGTTTGTGTACTTTCAAGATAAGCTTGGTATGGTGGAGAATCCAACCTTAACTGAGAAAGAGACTCAGTATCAGTGATAGCCTATAATGATGAGTTCCTTCTCCGTGAGAGAAGTTTGAGGTGAAATCCCTTGTTAATGCATTTCTCTTTGAGATTTGAGGTGAAAGCCCTTGTTTCCACCCTCTGAGAGAGTCATGGTGGATGTCATGTGTGTGACTCCATGACAACATCACGTGAGAGAATCCGTGATGATTTTGTTGTACTTGTGTTTCACCCTCTGGGAGACCCATGGTGAAAAGTCATGTTGAGGTGACAACATCACGCAAGTGATGAACACTTGTACATACCATTTATGGTTGTAGCCATTATGGTTGATATCATGTTGAGGTGATATTTGATATCACGATGAGGTGATATTCTTCCTTTCCACATTTGGTTGTAGCCATTGTGGTAGACATCACGTTGAGGTGATATGTCTTCTGCAGCTGGAAGTATTCTCCCTAGCTGAGAGGGAGTGTTGATGTTCATGTACAGCGTCGGTCTTTACTTCCGGCCGATATCCTTTACTTAATGATGATAAATTAAATAATAGCCCAAGCCTATTTAATTTGTAAGAGATATCATTTTTGAAGAGGCACAATTTATTGAAGGTGCGATTTTTTTATTCAAGCCGACATAATGATTAATGAAGAGGTGCAAATAATAAAGAGTAATATTTGTTATTGGAGGCCGACCTTGAAGAGACGCGATGTTATGGAGGAGGCGTGATTTTTGTTAAATGCTGACATGCTTTTGGAAAGACATGTCTCTTCCATTCGTGGTGTATATATACTCAATGAAACCTTGTTGTTTGGCATTCATATTCAGTTCATTCGATTTACTTCATCATATCATTTTGGGTGTGAATTCTATACACATTCTTGGTGCGAATTCTATTCAAGGCAGATCAAGTTCAAGAGAAGTTCGATATCATTGTTGGCTGAGATTATCTTCATCAGATTGTCTTTTATATTGTATCAGTTTGATGTGCATGTTATAAGCCTTCATATTTGCCTCTATTGTAAAGGAGATTCATTTATTGTTTCAATATATAAGAGATATATTGTTGCTGGGTTTTTCTCCCTCAAGAGGAGGGTTTTCCCAGGGTATCTGCTGTGTTATTGTGTCTGATTTTGAATTAGTATTTCTGTGCACTTAATCTGATCACTAAATTTAACAAGAACTACTCATGTCACTATATCTTAGTCTTACAAGTAAGATGAATGTCCCAAGGACCACCCAGGACCCATGGCAACATGAAAAACTGAATTCCAAACCTACAACATGCTTGCAACTCCATGAAAACCCTGTTCTCCAGCCTGCTATAGCCTTCTATGAACATATAGGAAGAACAAAACAAGGGCCTCCCTTTGTACAAGGCCATACAAGTGTTTATATAACTTTATCAAATCTTCTAGGGTGAGAATCTATGCACATAATGTCTGGAATGGAAAGCGACATTGTTTTCCATCACGACTCTGCCCCTGTGGACGAAATGTGGAAAACCACCATATTCTTCCCATGGAGCGATTGTGAAACTGTTCCCTGCATAAACCAGCAGTTTCTTCGCCAACTCAAAAAATACTCTTTTTCTCCAGGATTCCCCTGAATCTCTGACTTCCCTTAGATACTCTGGATCAACCCAAGGTTACCTTTAGTATGGAGTAATGCCCAGTTAGCTTCAAAACTGACCTCTGCAAGGTTTTCTGGATCTTCAAGGTCTTCTGACATCTTCTTGACTGAAAGTGACAACAACTGATCTCCCAATCATGCATCAATTTCTGATTTACAGGTCAAGTACAGTATGCAGGCCAAATTTCTCAATGAAGCCAGGAAAATTCTCTTATACGGTCTTCCAATATCAAAGACTCTAGCTATGGCTTAATCTCACACGCCTTGATAGGGGTTTACACTGGGAAAATCCTGTTGTGTAGCTTTGCAATAATAAGGATTGCAGCTGTGCCTAGCTACAAATGTCTCCAAAGAGCTTCCAACATAGCTAAAATGTGCTGTATAGTCCTCCAACAATCAAGACTTCTGCCATGCCTAGTCCCAAATGTTTTCAAAGGCCCTTCACCATAGGCAAAGCCTACTGTACAGTTCCGTAACCAGGTCTGCAGCGATTTCTATCCCTTGGATTTGGTGTAGATTTCCAAACTGCTGTTCTATCGCCTTTTTTTAATATTTTAATTGAGTTATGGGGTATGTTTTGCATAGCTTCATCATCCTTCCAGTTTCACCAGAAAATTATTATCATGAAAAAATCAGAAGAGCTTCTTACATTTAAGTAATTTGTAACTCCTTGAATCATATTTATTATGCTCATAACCTTTTATTTTCTTTCATAACACATGCCAAATTGTTTCCAAAAATACTATCACACCATTACATAATTACACAATTGAAAATGGCATAATGTGGGTTACAAGCATAATAATTCTCTATTTAGTACTGAGATTTTTTTTACGTACATGTAAATAGAAGAAAAATAAAGGGAAAAAATATGCTCTTGGTATTGATTTCCCATAAATATGGCCTGCATATTCTTTTGTTTTGTTTTAAGATCTATTTTCCAATTTAACTGTCTTGGCTTAGAAGCACATTTTCTTGTTATACCACAAAATCTGTAGTGCCTAAATTATCAATTGAAATTGAGTAGTCTTTTGGAGGTGGGTAATCCTACGAAATAGGTTCACAGGGTTTTGTAAGTATGCAGCTTAGGATTTTAAGGTTAATGGAGTTTTAACATCTGTATCATGACTTGACAGACCATGGATGTTTTTGTTCATTTTGATTTTTAGTATTTCCATGCTTATGTTTCTTTCTATGAAAATAATAATTCTTCAGTTTCTCTTGGAATCTATTACTCAGATATTCAGACACATGGAAGGCAATGCTATATTTATCCAAATTTATATGATAATGTTAGAGTTTCTAACAGCTGAAAGACAATGTGTTTAAGATCATTTATCTTGCAGGTTCAGGTGGATATTTTATTTAATATGGGCTTAAATGGTAATGCTATGGATCAGAATCTTGGTTTGGAAGGCCCAACAAATCCAATGGTGACACCTTTACTTACTGACCTGTATCAGTTCACTATGGCATATGCATATTGGAAAGCTGGGAAGCATCTGGAAACAGCAGTGTATGCATTAGCAATTCCATTCATTTGTTGGATAGTTGACAGAACTTGTTGTACTTATTTCTCCTCTCTCCTTAGCAAATTTTAACATTTGTTTGTTATTAAGCATACAAAAGGACAACCTTGTAGATCTTTTAGCATCAACTTTGGTTTGCTTCCTGTTGGGTAAAGTGTGAACCAAGCTTAAATTTTTTATCACAGTAAACGTCACTGGCTTATTTGTAGAGATTTGAGAACATTAGATCCATCTTCATATTTCAATTACAAGATATAAATCTTAAGTCACATTTCAATGATGTATTTCCTTCCACGAAAGTATCTATTACCTTAGTATCTATTTCCATATTAATAGGATTCAAGGAATTTTATTACGGTCTGTTAAAAAATATGTAAGAAAACAATTGGGAGAGTCAGTGTCATTAATTCAGAAACTGGCAGTCACCTCTTCTGATTTCTTCTAGAAGATGGTTATGGTAGCAAATGTTGATGTATCTATGAAGCTGCCAAGAACTTTGAAGAATGCATGTGTCAATTTATGAAAATCTTATCAACCTGTATTCATACTTAAAAGTGGAAAGGACTTGCAGTCTGTCTAAAAATAATTCGTAGGCTTGTGTAAATATTGTTTATTATAATGAGAATCATTGATCAGAATTAAAAACAGATTCAAATTTAGCCTATCAACTGGCATCATTGGCTAGAACTGCGTTCCTGCCAAATAATGGTACAGGAAGAAGAAATGCCTATAATCGAGTTTTTAACGGTAACCATATTTTTTTTCAGTTTATGTAATTAAATACGACAAATGTCGATGTTTTTAGATTAACAGACATAAATAGGCTTTCAAATGCTATGAAAATTTAATTATATTTGAGAGGAAAAATAAAGTTTCTGGGTTGATTATTTTTATGCTTTCATTGTTTCAGCTTGATATTTTATTGGAAACATCAAGGCACAATTTCTTAGTGATTTTTGACAAAATTTCTTATAGAGAATCGTACAGTAACAATCAAGGCATTGATGGCAATATGATATCAGATGCCATATGTTGGAGCGTTAAATGCAAAGCATTCTAATTGAGGCTACCAATGTTTTTTGAAATTATTTGACATGACTGTAGATGTTTTCCTTTCTTTAATAAAGTTTTTGTATATGTTTTTTCCAGTACTATTTCCCATGTTTGGGTATCTCATACATTTGTCATGCACAGTATAACTTTGTTGTAGTTCCTACTGATTCAGGTTGTAGTTCAGACAGACTCCTTTTAAAATGGACACCTCCTCCTTGAGATGAGCACTTCCCCTGATCTAAACACGGGCATGTTCAGGTTGGGTTTGCATCTTTCCAAGGAAGATTCACAGTATTTGCAGTTGATTTGCACCACTTGTGATACAAAGCCATGTAACTTGCAGACTTTGCACCTTCTGTTAACAACACTACAAGCTTCACACCTCCTGCAAATAGTACTGGAAGCACATTGGGCTCCACAAGCTCTATCAGACAAGTCACATCATCTATGAAACCACGTCATCAAATGAATCTTAACCTTGATTCCATTGATGGCCATGGAAGTTGAAATGATTGGAACATGAATGATATTTACAACCTTTGTTCTTGTACTTGATAGTAATTATCATCTACGAGACCATGTCATCAAATGACACTTCACCTTGAGTCCGGTGATGGCCATCGAAGTTGAAATGATTGGAACATGAATGATATTTACAACCTTTGTTCTTGTAATTGATAGTAATTATAATGTCCTCTTCTCCTTAGATCAAGGCACACTGAGGCTAAGACACACAGATAAGACTTCTATAACAGATTCTCAATGCCATTCAATCCTTCCCAAGATTCGGCTAATGAGAATAATACAATTTGATTTCTAAGTCCAACATTGTACTCTTATGTATCAGATCCTGTTCATGAGGAATAAAAGAGCTTTATTTTCCATTTCTTATCTCTTTTGATTGTTCAATGGTGCTTTTGCATTTGTTCATTTAATTCCTTTGCATGTTGAACATAATTTACAGATTAAATAAGTGGAGCCATCTATTAGTTTGTTTGTGGATTTTCCATACTGCACCTTGCAACACTTGCCCTTAGGATGGATCATTGGTATCGAAGCAAAATTTATGTTCATGCCATCCTATAGGTTAGTTTCCATAATGAGTTCTAGCTGTGCATCACTACTTGACAGTATTAGAAAGAAGGCATACAACTTGATTTTGTTTGAGTCCATCCACAAGACAATGAAACAAAAACCAAGATATTTGACAATGTGAAGCAACCTATTTCGACAGAAGTCCAAAGGCTTGTCAATGAAGTCTTAGAAGGATAGGGAAAGGAACTTTTCTCGTAGTTCTATGACCAGCTGTTTCAATTAGATTCCAAAACATTGATGGCTAGTTGTAGTTCTTTTTAACATCCATATCTATTCAAGGTGCAAGTCAATCTCTACAACCTGACTTTCTAAGGAAAGATCAATGCCAAGGCTGGATGGAAGGCTTCAAAAATTGGAGGCTCACTACATCATCAACAAATTCACAAATGCTTAAAAGATTGCCTTAGCAACTATGAAGATGTTCAATTTGATATTTGATTGGTAGAAGTCTTTTAGTGCAAAGAAAGAACTCAAGAAGAGTTAGTTCGAACCCAATTAATTATTCATTGATGCAATATGTGCTTAATACCATCCTCACAAACATTAGCATGATGTGTATATGTAATTTTAATCATTGAGGCCAAATGTCTGATTAGTTCTTGATTAAGAAATTGAGTTCCATGAACTCCACGCTTGTCTAAATCTATACGAGACAAACTTCACAAAGTCTTGAAGTACGCTAGTGGCCTATAGCAGTACATAGTCCATAGTTTTCGGACTCGGACTCGACTCGCTAGCCCAAAATTTCGACTCAGAATCTGGACTCGAGACTCGGCACGGACTTGGCAAAAAACTCGGCATAGACTCAGCAAAAAAAAACCTTATAATTACACAAAAAAAAGACATTAATGCATTTAGACAACATAAAAGCCTAATATGACTCAATTTGTCATAATTCAAACATTACACATCATATGATCTTCAAACTCTCAAAATTTGAAATTTCATAGTTTCAAATGTATAACAACATTATAAATTTATAATTGTTTACATATAATGATATGTCAAAATGAAAAAACCAGCCAAATACAATCTAAATCTTCTTCTTTCCCCTCCTAATGTAACTTAATTTTTCAGGCCTCAAACTAGAAGGTTCTACAATATCAAAACAATGATGGATTGTTTCTTCAAAAGTATCTTCGTTTTCCTCCATTGCTTCCAATTACTGACTTGTTTGATGATTCAATCAACTTTCGTTACTAAAAACTTCTCTCCTCAACTCGTTTCCTTGCTTGGTTGATGTTTGGCTTGGTGAAATGGGTGAATAAGAGCTAAAAATGAAAAAAATGATGTTTTTTTTACTTAAAATGCTGCTTGAGCGTTTTTCCTTGCAAACCAAGAGTCTGAGCTCGAGATTTGGGACTTTGAGCCCGAGATTCAGAGAGTTTTCAACCAAGACTCGGTTGAGTACTCAGCAAGACTCTTCGAGACTTGGCTTGCGAGTTTGGTTGACTCATCTTGGCTGCCCAAAAGATTCGCAAGTTTGGCGAGTTTTTCCGAGTATTCGGCGAGTTTGCAAACTATGCTACATACAAGTGTTGTGAAACATTGAAGAAGCCTATTGAAAAGCCATCAAGATTGAGGAGGAAGCAAAATGAAGAAAAAAGGTCTCTTTTGGTCCCTCCAAAAGCATAAATTTTCAGAAATACTCAAGTTCACAATGCACAATAACCTTGTAGTGGGATACCTTTGCCTAAGTTGTAGTTGACCGTGCAACCAAAAGCTATTGCCTTAAAGCAAGAAAATGAGAAGGTAAAGAAGTTAGGTAGTCATGACAAGGTTGACCTCCATGATGACAAAGAATGTTGTGCATAAAATATTTTGCTTGCAAAGACATCACAACTTGTAGCTGAGGAGCAAAACACAAATCTAGATGTTAGTGTAAATTCATATATATGATTTTTATACTTAGGCTAGCTTCCTTTTAATTTTAGCTATAAGTTGAATATTAAATTAACATAAGTAGGAGCTCATGCAAATATCTTAACAATTGATTAGATTAGGTTTCTTTCGTAGTCTAGAGTGCAACTTTTCTAGATTAGCTTTTACTTGTTTTCTAAGCATGTTTTGGTTTTGAAGTTCACTAAGAAAAGCTTAGAAACAAAGCAAAAGCTAATCTAGAAAATTGCTCTTTGATCTAGGAAGTAAACCTAATCGAATGAATTAGAATTATTGGGATATTCATAGGAAATTGTCATGTCCCCTTTTCAGAATTAGATATGGAGAAGACCTCTAGCCTATCCTCATTTCTTGTAGGCTAAAGGATAAAGCAAGATAAATGATTAATAATATTCTTCTAAGTTGGGCCTAGTAATTTCTATTTTAAGGGTTAACGTAATAATATTATTTAATTAATTAAAAAGTGTTTTTAAACATATAATATTAGAAAGTGTTTTCAAGTATTTTTGGAGGGAAATTTTAAATCATGGGCTCAAATTGGAGAGCTTTAAAAAGGAACACTTGGATTCAATGAGGATCATTTGGTCATCACTTTGTGGTTCAACATTTGAGCTTCGTGTTCAATTTCCACATTTGAAGATGAAAACCCTTGGCTGCTTAAAGATCTTGGAGGATGAAAACTCTCTTGGATTTCCATTAACAAATTTGGGGACAAAATCCCTCATCTTTGTCTAGGGCATCTTCACATAGGGGTTATATTGGAGTGATTAGAATTGCAAACAAATATTGTGTTTGTGATTTGGAGAGCTTCATTTATGATTTTCATAGTTATTTGTTGTTGTTCAACAACTTCTCATTAACAGACCTTAAGTGCCACACTTGGAAGAAATCATCCTCATCCTTAATTGCTGCTTTTAGGGTTGCACACATCATTGTTATTGATCGCCATCTTCACTGTTGATCTTTAGAAATCATTTGCATGTTTGTTGTTGCCATTATAATCATTTGCTGAGGTTGATATTCCATTTGTGAGTTGCACCATTCAACTACCCAATTGCAGTCTTGTAGTCAGCCACACATCATCGAGGAGGGGATTGATGATCACAATTGTTAGAGGATGGTTATTTGCATATTTGCTACTATCATTTGTTGAGGATATTGTGTACTGTTTGTAGCACCTATTACTAGTTTGTCATAGGAATCATAAGCATGTGTGTTGATCATAGCAGTTCAACTCAAAATTGCTACCAATTGGGTGGAGTATTTGATACATAGTGCCTTAAACAAGCCATTGCAGGTTTACAAAGAAGGGATCATACAGACAAGGGCCAACTGCATCCTTCCCCCATAAGGTCATATGGTTGTTGTTGTTGTTGCACCTCACCATTGAAGGCAAGTATCATACAAATGGGTGTTGCACCTCTTACTGAAGTTGTAAGTTCAAATCATACATTTTAAGGGTGTTGTCATTGGTAACCTCATTTTTGTAATATGCCATTTGGATAATTTTGATTGAAGGGTTTCTTTATACATGCTTATGGTATTAATTCTACTGTCCATTTGTCTAGTTGTGTTATTTTATATCGGCAATATTATTTTAGTTTGGAAACTTCTAGAAAATACCAAAAAGGGGTTAATATCAGCATTTAGTTTCATTTGAGTTTGCTGTTTTAGTTTCATTTTTGTTTCCAACAATTAGAAAAATACAAAAATTAAATATTTCATAGAAAACCAATTTGATGTCAATTTGGCATCAAAGTAGCGATCTTGTCAGCCTATGTGGAAAGAACCAATTTTGGATGTAGATTTGATGCACGATAGTGCAAGATAATTCAAATATTATCAGTTTGGAAGAAGAAAGGAGGAAGAAGTCATGGGTGACTAAGACAAGAGAGAAGAAATGAATTTGTAGGTAACTATGAACCAAAGTAAGACGAAATTAGCTAGGGAATTCCAAAACTCCATGAAAGAGTCTATGTCAGATATAGATTGGGCTTTAAGGGAGTTAAATCAAAATTTGAGTGCCTCCAGACCAATACAAATATTGTAGGGGAAGGAAGTAATTCAACCAATGATAGGGTTTGAATCAACCCTTCCTCTAAGACTTTTTTGGCCAAATTCTTATAGGAAAGAGGATCAACAATTTCATCCTCACATGGTAGATTGTCATATGTCCCTTCTCGCTGACATCTCGTATCGAGGATTGAATGACGCTATCACCCTTCGAGGGGTCATTACGTGGATCGATAGGGGGTCAATTTCCGATTGGCTCGCAACAGGGATTACCCGCTTGTTCGCTCTCGCTCGACGGGATATTTGAATTGCTATATTTTTAGCCTAAGGCAGTACAGGGACCAATCGCTGCTATTTTTAGCGCTATCGTATGCATCGAATCACGCCGAAACCGAAGATCGACTATCGTTAGAACGTATTAGAAATAAGGGAGATATTAATATTTGATCGTATTGATTAAATATTAATTAATTAACGTTTATAATATAAAGTTATAATTTAATATTATAACTTAAGTGATTTCCTTCAAGGGGTGCGCCCAACATCAGAAGGGGCCAAAAAGGGATTATTAAAATATTTAAAAATATTCAGTTGAGGACTATTGAAATATTAGAATATTAAAACATGAATATTTCATTAAAACCCTATTTTCAAGGGAATCGCACTTTTCAGTGTATTTGAGGGTTTGCCTTGGGAATTGAGCCCATTATGTGATTATTGAGTTTTGAAAACTGATCAATTTTGGTCTGAGCCTGAGACTTAGGGGTTCATGTTCGTTTGCCTTGGGGAACGAGCCATCTCCAACGGAAAGCAATTCAGAGAGTGTGGAATACCACTTGATTTATTGCCACAGAGGTTTTCTTATTCAGAGAAAACTACAGAGCTTCAGAAGAATTAATATTGTTAGAGTTCATCAGTGCTTTGCATTCAGAGATCATCCAATAACCTGGGCGCACCATATTCAGAGACATTGCTATTGTTTTGAGTGAAGTCCGTACAGTAATAAATGCAGATCTGACAGGGCCGTACCTCTCTGACAGGGCCGTACCTCTTCAAGCACGTGTTTTCTTCCTTCAAGAGAAACGCCTCCCTATTTTGCATCAAACCTACTTCATTGAAGGCGCCTACAGTGTTGGAGACATATGCATTCATCTGGAAGCGGGAAAAGAGGATTAATTAATTCTGCCGTACCTTTCTGTACCTTCAGCCGTACCAGGAAAATACAGGTTCTTTTCATAATAAAAAATCATTAATTCTTATTGCATGCCAGTTGATCATTTGTATTGAGTCTATATGAATATATGAGCAAACGTCTTCTGTCTCTATTGTATTTTTCCATATACATTGAAGATCTAGTATTTTATTAAGAATTTATTATAAATTTCTGGTAAAGCCGTACCTTTGCATTTATTGTCAAAAATCCAAAAATTGCAAAAAAATCACAAAACTTCAGAAAACGTCAGAAAAACCTAAAAATATCAGTCAGAGCAGCATTAGAGG
>VDFB02149563.1:0-42725 GCA_007258455.2 Sequoia sempervirens | reverse complement strand
TCATCCCAATGAAATCAAGACCCCATTGAGCAAAGGGTTCTTCAGCGACTATTGGATTCGGAGGCATAGCCGAGTTCTTCCTCCTTCCTATGAAGAATTGGCATTATTTGTAGGATTTGACTAGAGAGTGTGAATCATTAAACAATGTAGGCTAGGAATATTCCACACACATAATTTTAATGGCAGTGGTCTTTGCATAGAAATTTCCACCTGTGGGATTGCTATGGAATATGTCTAGAATTTTTTGTACCTACTCTTGAGTTATGCACCATAGAAGAACACCATTGAAATTCCTTTTGAAAAGAACCCCTTCAATAAGCACATACCCGATGTTCTATACTCTATAAAAACTTCTCTTCTAAGAAGGGAGGCCTGCCAAATATTTTCTAGTCTACATGAACCTCATTTTTTCTACCAACTGGAAACCTTTAGACTCAGATTCATTTAGTAGAACTAGCTTGGGTTGTTCCTCCTTGGCCACCGCTTCTTTATATTGTGCCAAATATTCACATAATCTTCTTCCTCACATGATATTTGTGGGATTGACCTCGATGTCATATTCAAAGATCTTGGTTATCTAGTTGGCCCTTTTATCGGTGATCTCTCCTTCCATAATGTCTTCACACACATTGGAATGAGCTACATATACAACCACCTTACTGCAAGCTATGAGGTGTCAGAAAATTTTAAGCCCCTTAACAATGGAGAACACCTACCTCTTGACGAAGTTATACTTCATCTCATAGTCTTTTAAGTTCCAGGAGTGAAAGGCTATTGGATGTTCTCCCTTTCCTTAATCATCCCTTTGGGTCAAAACAATAGCAATGCTAGATTTGCTACTGAACACATACATTATAAAGTCCTTTGATAAGTCTGGGTTTACCAGCACAAAAGCTAAGGAAATATCCTCCTTGACCTTATCAAAGGATTCTCTTGCCTCTTTTGTCCACTTAAACAACTGATCCTTGTTGAGCATTAGGTTGATAGTTCTAATTAAACCTGTAAAATTTGAAATGAATTTTCTTACAAAATTTATCTTCCCTAGGAAGGACTGAACTCCCTTTTTGTTTACTGGTAGGGGAAGTTCCTTGATAGCCTTCACCCAATCTAGATCAATAGAAAGTCCATCTTTGGACACTACATGCCCCAATAATTTTCCTAGAGGCACTCTAAAAACACATTTTTTTGGGTTCGGGGATATCCTGAACTCCTAGCATTTTTCTAAAACCATTTCAAGATGAGCAAAATGATCATATTTTGACTGAGAGAATACAGTAAGATCATCCAAGTAGATCAAGATTATCTTATTGATTAGTTCTCTAAAGGAAATATCCATTGCTCACTAAAAGGTGGCTCCTACATTTGAGAGGCTGGAGGGTATTTTTGCATAGGAAAACACTCCCTACTTAGTAGTGAACGTTGTTTTGTGTTGGTCCTCCTCTTTGACCCAGATCTAGTTGTAATTGGAGAAGCCATCCAGTAAAGAAAATATTTATGAGCCGACCATTTTTTGCAAGATTGATTCCTTGGAAGGAAATGGGTAGTGGTCCTATAGGAATGCCCTATTCAAATCCCAGAAATCAACACAGAGATAGATGTCCCCATTTTTCTTTCAAACTAGAACTAGGTTGGACACCAATGTACTATGATTGATTGAAAAGAAAATCCTGGAGTGGATTAGCTTCCTTAGCTCTTGCACCATTAGTTCTTCAATCTTTAGGTTTATTGGCCTTTACTTCTGCCAGATAGGTTTTACTCCTTTTGTAAGTTCTATGGTATGTTGGATGACTTTGGGATCATATCCCTTAAGGTCATCATAGGACCAAGTCACTACTCCTGACCTTAAGCTTCCTTCCATCTCTGACCTGAAGATCTACATAGTCACTCTTGTCTGCTAAAAACTTCCTCTTGTCATTTCTTACATCATCATAATAAAATAGATTTTTGAGAGTGAAAAGTACTTTTGGAAGCTTTTTGGACCTTAACTGAATAATTTTCCCCTCATAAGATTTTGTAATATTTGGTTGGAGTTGATAAAAAAACTCTCTTGAGTGTTGAATAAATGAGGTGATTTATTCATCACTTTCAAACACTTTCCAACACTGGTCATTGTCTGCGATTGCGGGTCAAACAATCACTCACACATTCTCTATGTTCTTAATTAATTTAGAAACATGGTCAAATTAAGATCCTATTGTTACCATGTGATCCATAGCTACATTCTGCCCTCTAGGTATCGTTTGAATATTGAATGCTTCATATATTCCAATCAGGTCCCAGACTCTATTTCTATAAGATCGCATCAAGAAATTATTTGCTACGAAGACACCTCAAACTTGATTGATTATTAGCTCAAAGTCTCCAAAGTCCATTATTTGTATAAAACCCATCTGCTACATAAGGCTTAGACCTTGCACGAGGCCTTCATATTCAACTTCATTGTTGGAATAGGAAAATTGAAAGTGAGAAAATTTGAGTGTATTTTAATTGGATGGGGATGCCAAACATATCCTGGATCTTGCACCAATTTACATCTTGCTCCATCAAAATGCAGCATCCAAAGCTCTGAGGCTTGATCGCCCTTGGATTCCTTCATCACCTTTAGAATCACTTGATCCTCATCATAGATCACATAAGTTCTTAATCTGGTGGCATGATAATTTCCAAAAATATCAGTGTCTATAAATTTACTTGAGAGGACCTCTTCTCCATTAGTCTGGTCTTTAGTCACCTTATCATCCTCAAGTAACTTAGTACAATACATCTCATCTTTGGTAATAGAGGTATGAGTAGCCTCAAAATTTATCATGGCTTCATCTGCTACATGTTTCAAATGAAAAGGTTCAGACACTATCTTCATCTTAGCTACATGCTTGGTGCTAAGAATTAAGTGTGACCAATCTAAAGAAAGATACCCAACTATCTTGGTGGTGAACTCCTAGGATAAGTGAAGACCGAACATGGGAGGAATGTCAATGATCATGGTATCTTGTGGGACTGTGATACTAGGGTAGGAGAACAAAGTTAAGGGGAGGTTATTGATGACACCTATAGTTTCAACCTTATTCCCATCAAGTTGTATAACCCCTCTATTTAAAGGTTCATAGCTAAGTCCTAAGGCTTCAACTATTTGCTTGGGTATGACTGTGGTGCTAGCACCACAGTCAATCATAGAATTATGCAATAATTTTTTACCCACAATGAGGGTTAAGAAAAAGGGTTTCGGTTTCAACTTACCTCTACTTTCAATAGAGGCTTCCTCTCCATTGTTTGTGAGGATTTTGGCCTAGGATGATGAATCAACAATATTTCCTTTGGATGGTTGCTTTGTTGGATCTATGCTTGCATCTTCAGTAGGGCCTTCTATAGTAATGATTTCTGCTCTGTGATAACTAAGATATCCCAAAAAGATACATTGGTAGAGGCTTTCTTCAACTGTTCCACCACATTTGAATGGAAGCAGATTGGAAGACTTCTTCTCCCTAGACCTTGTTATAATAATCTCCTTGCATGGCTGAGATTACTATACAATTGCAGAGGTACTAGGAGCTTGATTGAGATCACTTTTGGGCTATTGAGCAACTGGTTCACCCTTGAATCTCCTCTTTGAGAGAGTGTTATAATATAATTGCTCTTGTGGGGCCTTTGATGTGGAAACATCATTTGCAAACACCGCCTCTTCTTCTTCCATCCATGAGAAGAGCGTGTGATCGAGAGCTATACCTGTTTCTTGCTCCAAGGACATTCCTTTCATTTGAGCGGTGAATACTACATTTTCCATTTGTGGAGAGGCATATGTATAACCTCTTGAATCTAGCATGACACATTGACTACGTTGTTCTACCACTCTTTGCTGTAAATTGCCACGTAGGAAATTTTGGGGCATATGTGCATTGCAGGGGAAGCACCAATGATTGATATCTTCAATGAGATTATTTTTCCTTGCTACCAGCTCTCTATTTGAAACTTGGGTGAAAATTTTATAGAGGAGTAGGCACAAGCACTATTTGATTATTTGTTTGAGTCTATGGATTTGTGCACGTATCTCCTTGCAATTGATTTTGTTGGTAGGAAGCTCTTCTACCTTGGTAATTTTGGAAAGTTGGCTTCGTAGGCATAGATTGTTTCCGCTTGATATTAGTTATTTCATTTGAGAAGTTTTGCAACAACCCCTTGATGTCACTCATCTCATGTTTTGAAGGTTTAGATGTAGAAGTAACATTATGTGGCACGCTCGGATATGTGCACATAGATTGGGAAGAAGCAGACGCACTGGTAGAAGCTATCTCTTGGGTGGGAACTGACAACTCTACAAATATAGGCATAGCGGGCCGAGGTGGTAACCTTCCAGCATCGATCAAATTATTCTCTACCTTAACTATGATGTTATACGCATCTGATAAGGTGTTCCCACCAAGTGATTGAATCATCACCAAAATGTTGGCATTAAGAGATTTTAGATAGAACATGAATACCAAATCGGAAGGAGGGAAGATAGTGGTTTAGATCCTTTGCCAAGTTGTGTGAAATCGGGCATTGAAATCAGTCATGGCCTCTTGAGGGGCCCACTTTATGGTCATTAGCTACTGAAATAGCAAAGACCAATCTCCATTATTTGAAAACTGCTCATAAAAAGGATCTCTAAGTTGATCCCAGATACCAATAGTATTGGCTTCCAAAGTACGATACCAATCTAGTGTTGCAAGTATGAGCAAGTTTGGTGGTGTTGTCATTAATGTTGTCATTGATGTCAACATAGTACAAGATGTTGCGATTGTGCATGTATAGTTGAGATGTTGTGAGTACATGGAAGCTATCCTTATGATGTTGTAGATGTGTTGAAAAGGATGGGTTACCAAGTGCTTTTGAAAAGTAATAAAGAGTGAAGTCAAAGTTATGTATGTGTTCAGGATATGTGCTCTAGTATGCTTTGTGTTTCTTATGTTGATCCTATGCTTGTGTAGATCTGAAGGGGTTGTTTTTGGGCATCTACTGGTGACATCTCTAGTTTTTAACTTTTGTTTGATGGAGTGTGAAAGTTGTGCTCACTGGTGTGTGAACTAGTTTGATAGAGTTGTTTTTCTGTGGACTAGGAGAAATGTTTTTTCTCCATAGTCCTTCGCTGATTTTCTTCATGTCTTGTAGATCTAGAATATGTCTTGTAATGGTGGTCTCTATGTTTTTGGCAAAGGTGTTCATGGTTTGGTGCTCGTGAAGGTGAGTTCTAGCTTCTGGTATTCTGTACACTCGTTGGTGTTAGAAGGTGTTCGTGTTTGAAGGTTGTTGCACTTGTTGCAAATGTATCTGAAGGTATTTGAGATGTGTTCCATGCATGATAAAGCATGTTATGTTTTCCATGTGTTATCTTCTTGTTGGGAAGTGTGTACTTCAATGTTCATTTGTGTTTTCATTAGGTTTGGCTAACCTCGTGTTTACACTTCATATGAAGAATTAAAAATTTAATTAAGGAAGTGTGTGCTTGATCCAAGACATTGTTTTGGGTCATAGTTAAGTATTGGTGTGGTCCACTCCCATTCCTTTCCATTGCAGGAATGTTGAGTTTTTGACCTAATTTGAATTTATGAAATAAAGCGTATGTAGCCGACCTTGGAAAAAGTTTCTAAGGTTGAAGAGGGTATAAATACAAGTTGATATGTTGTGAATGAATCAATCAAGTAAGCCACAAGTTTGAAGAGCAGAGTTGTGTGAAAGTGAATTGAGGAAACAATACTTTAATGTGTTAGATTACTAAAAGCAATGACTTGAAAATGTCTAGAATTCTTCTGATCAAGGCTACGAATGTGTGTAATATGTTGTGGTGGATCTTTACTATAATCTTTTGTATTTGTAGGTAGTGAGCCATTACTTCTGCATAGTGAGCCCTTGGAAGTGAGCCTCTTGTATTTGGTTTGCTATTACTTTATATTGTTATTTAATCCTCACTGTGGTTTTTCCCTCATTGGGTTTTCCATGTAAAATCTAGTGTTCATTGTGTTGATTTTCTTTTCTATTATCTACATTGCATGTTCATAATTAATAACATAATTGTGTGGTTGTGAAGTTGATAAGTGTTTTGAGTTTTGAGTTTGAATTTGGTGACAACTGATTCACCCCTCTTCTTAGTTGTCTTGCACCTTTTAACAATTGGTATTAAATCTTTTGTTCCTTGGTGAAGGGATTAACCAATTAAGGTAGATCCAATGGCGCACAAATTGGTAATCCCTGTGTTTGATGGATCTAACTACAGTGATTGGAAAGTGCAGATGAGAGGTTACATAATCTCTCTTGGTTACAAGACCTGGGAGGCTATTGAGACAAAGTATGTTGCACCAAAAAGTGGTCCTACTACTATAGATGAGGTTTTTGCTTATGAGGAGAATGAAAAAGTGAGGTATGCAATCTACAGTGCTTTATCTAAGACAAAGCAAACTAAAGTTATTTCTTTGGGAACTGCTTATGAAGTTTGGAAGAAGTTGGAAGATATTTATGAAGGAAATGATAGAGTGAAATTGACAAGGAAGCTAATAGAAAAATGTAGATATGAAATTTTGAAAATGGAAGAAAGTGAAGATATTGCAAGCTATTTCCAAAGGGTTGATCTTGTAGCAAATTAAGTTAGGAATCAAGGGGGCACTCTGACAAATGAAGATATAATTGAGAAGATTCTAATGACCTTACCAGAGTGTTACAATGATAAGGTTTCAGTTATTGAGGAAACATATGATCCTAAGAAATATATTAAAGAACAACTATTTGACACCTTGACTGCATTTGAGATGAGAAAGTTTGGAAAGAAAGAGGAGAAGACATAAATGACATTTAAAGTAACAAAGAATAAAGATGATCCAGATAGTGATGGTTTAGATGAGTTGGAAGAAAACTTTACAAGGAGGTTGAAGAAAGGTACCGATAAGTATAAAGGTATGTTTCCCTTTAAATGTTTTAGTTGTGGTAATATTCGTCACTATGCTTCAATATGTCCGAATAGAGCTGTACATAAGAAGAATAGATATCATAAAGATAGAAAGGATACAAAATTCAAGAAGTTGTATTATGTTAGAGAAGAAGCTGGAATCTATGATGATGGATTTAATTATGAGGGTGATGATAGTGAATGCTTGTTATTAGCTTTGGAGAATGAATCTATGTATGCTAACTCTAGAAGATGTACAAGAGAAAGTGATTTAGAAAACAAGAAGGAAGGTACTTTGGTCACTGTATTCCATGCTAGATAGATGAAGACTATTGGGTGATTGACAGTGGATGTTCACATGACCAGAGATAAAAGTAAGTTCACTAAACTTGAAAAATATGATGGTGGTTTGGTCATGTTTGGTGATGATTCTGGGGCAAAGATTGGTGGGAAAGGTACAATTATTTTTGATGGAATACAAAACACTGATGATGTATATTATGTAAAAGGCTTAAGGAATAACCTTTTGAGTGTTGGAAAAATGTGTAGCAAGGGTTTCAAACTTGTGTTTTAGGATAATTCTTGTGAGATCAGAAAAGGGTCCGGAGCTATGGTTACTGCAGGAAGAAAAACTCATGGAAACATCTATCAACTTATGGGTGTTGATGGTCAGTGCCTCATGTCTCAGGTTAATGAAAGTTGGCTGTGGCATCAAAGGATGGGACATGTGAACTTTGATGATCTGGTCTAGATCAGCTCAAGAGAGGTTGTCTGAGATCTACCTAAAATCACAAAGCCTGCTAATAATATTTGCAAAAGTTTCTAGTTAGGGAAACAAACAAGATGCAATTTCAAAGGAAAAGAGCAAGCTACTACCAGAATGCTAGAATTAATTCATATAGACCTCTGTGGTCCTACTAGGATATGAATCCTAAATGGTGACATGTATTTAATGCTCCTTATTGATGAATATTATTGAATGACATGGGTTTCTTTTCTTAGAGAGAAGACTTAGGCCCTGGATAGGTTTAAAGTGTTCAAACCAAGAGTAGAAAATGAAGTGAACCTAAGAATCAAGTCTTTGAGATCTTATAGAGGTGGAGAATTTACTTCTAGGAAGTTTAATACATTTGGTGAAGAGAATGGCATAAAGAGACATTTTTCTGATCCTAGAACTCCTCAGCAAAATGGAGTTGTTGAGAGAAAGAACTGAACTGTGCAGGAGGCCGCAAGAACGATGATGAAAGAAGAAAATGTACCTGATCTGTACTAGAGAGAGGAAATACATATTGTTGTTTATGTTCTTAACAGAGTTCAGATCAGAGACAACAACAAAAAGACTCCTTATGAGTTATGGACTAGTAAGGTTCCTACTGTGAAATAATTTAAGGTGTTTGGAAGCATATATTACATTAAAAGAGATGATGAGAATCTTGGGAATTTTGATGCTAGATGTGATGAAGGGATTTTCCTTGGATACTCAACTACCAACAAAGCATATAGATGCTTCAATAAAGATTGAGGAAGATTGTTGAGAGTGCTAATGTGAAGGTTGATGAGGATATGCACATACCTATTGAGATAAGTGAAGTTGAACCAGATGATCCTATTTGTGCACTAGTACCTGAAGAGAATAAGGTAGAGGAAGAAGAATATAATGAAGAAGAAGAAGAAGCACCAAAACTTGTTCCTGAGACTCCTAAGTATGTCCAGAAGAATCATCCGAAGGAACATAAAATTGGAGATAAAAGTAAAGGTGTGGAGACAAGAAGTAAAGTAGCAGTTGAGGTAAATATGTGTTTTCTTTCTAAAATAGAACCTAAGTTTGTATGTGAAGCATGTGAAGATGAGAGTTGGGTTAGAGCTATAAAAGAAGAGTTACAACAAATAGAAAATAATCAAACATGGGAACTAGTTCCTAGACCTGTGAATAAAAATGTAATGGGTTCAAAGTGGGTGTTCAGGAATAAGTTTAATGAAAAAGGTGAAGTTATAAGAAACAAAGCAAGAATTGTATGCAAAGGATACTCACAAGTTGAAGGTATAGACTTTGAAGAAACATTTTATTTGGTGGAAAGAATGAAAGCTATTAGGATGTTTTTGGCATTTTCTACCCACAAGGATTTCAAAGTATATCAGATGGATGTCAAGTTTGCATTCTTGAATGGAGAAATAGAAGAAGTATACATGGAATAACCTAAATTATTTCAGTTATTAGAGACACCGGATATGGTTTGTAAGTTGAAAAAGGCATTATATGGATTGAAACAATCTCCCAGTGCATGGTATGCTCAATTGGAAAAATACTTGACATAACAAAATTTTAATAAGGGCTCTGCAGACAACAATATTTATTTCAAGATGGAAGGAGAAAAAATGTTGATAGTGGTAGTATATATTGATGATATCATTTTTGGAGGAAATTAAGGTATGTGTAAGAGATTTGCAGAGGAAATACAACAAGAATTTGAAATTTCCATGATTGGTGAGTTGAATTTCTTTCTTGGTCTTCAAGTAAATCAAACTAATAAGGGGATATTCATTTCATAATAAAAATATGTGAAAGAGTTGTTAAAGAAGTTTGGAATGTATGACTCAAAACAATTAGTAATCTATGGTGACCTGGATGTAAAGTAAAGATGATGAATCTGCTAAGCTGAAAAGAAATAAAAATATAGGTGGTTGTTGTATCTTATTGCTAGACTAATATCATGCATGCAATATGTTAGTTGCAAGATTTCAAGAACCTAAAGAATCACATGTTACAACTATGAAGAGGATATTCAAATATCTTAAAGGCAACACCGAATTATCGCAATACTGAAAAAGCATACCGATTTCACTCTAAAGCACTTATACCAATGCAGATTGGGATGGGTGTGTGGATGACCGAAGAGTATTGGAGGTGATTTCTTTCTTGGTGGAAGATTGGTTTCATGTAAGAAGTAGAAACAATATTCCATTTCTTTGTCCACTACGAAAGCATTGCATATTAAAAGTGCTATAAACATTTCAAAGAATCAGTAATGCATTCAAGAAAAAACATATATCTATCGATATCATTTCGAGAGAAGGTATTGGAGAATAAAGTTAAGATGGAGTATGTGTCTACAAAAGAATAGATTGCAGATATATTATCTTCTAAAGGATACTTTTGAGTATCTCAGGGGGAAGTTGGGGGTCATTGGCCCTCTAAACTAGGTGCACATGGAGGTGCATCAACCTAGTGGATCTATAGATTATTCATTTATATGGATTGATGAATGGTTCTATTCCGTAGGGGGGTAGAAAGTTTTCATTGTTGCAGTATGAGTTGTATGGGTGTACTCCTAAGGGGGAGTGATTAGATCTTTTAATCTTTTCCATTGATGTCAAAGGGGGAGAGAGAGTCATGTGAAAAACAATAAAAGAAAGAGAAGGTCTTTGCCCAAAATGCAGGAATATTGTGCAGATTGTCTAGTCTAAAAAAAAGGAGAGTGTTAACTTTGATGGTTTTTCACATAATGTGTTGTCATCAATGACAAAGGGGGAGATTGTCACAAGTATGAGCAAGTTTGGTGGTGTTTTCATTGATGTCAACATAGTATAGGATGTTGTAGATTGTGCATGTATAGTTGAGATGTTGTTGAGATGTGAGTACATGGAGCTATCCTTATGATGTTACAAATATTCTGAAATGATGGGTTACCAAGTGCTTTTGAGAAAATTAATAGAGTGAAGTCAGAGTTATGTATGTGTTCAGAATGTGCTCCAGTATGTGCTTCACATTTCTTCTGTGTTGATCCTATGCTTGTGTGGATTTGAAGGGTTGTTTATTGGGCATCTATTAGTGACATCTCCTGGTTTTTTATCATTTGGTTTGATGGAGTATGAAATTTGTGCTCACCGGTGTGTGAACTGGTTTGATAAAGTGTTTTGGTTGTGGACTAGGAGAATTTTTTTTCTTTGTAGTCATCTGCTGATTTGCTTCATGTCTTATGAATCTAGAATATGTCTTGTAATGGTGGTATTTGTGTTTTGGTGAAGGTGTTCATGGTTTGGTGCTCTGGAAGGCGAGTTCTAGAGCTTCTATGTGTATTTGTACACTCTGGTTGAATGGTTGGAAGGTGTTCTATGTTTGAAGGTTGTTGCACTTGCTCCAGATGTATTTGAAGGTATCTGAGATGTGTTCTTGTGCATGATAAAGTGTGTTACATTGTCCACATGCTATCTTCTTGCTAGGAAGTGTGTACTTCAATTTTCATTTATGTTTTCATTAGGTTTGACCGACTTGGTGTTTACACTTCATATGAAGAATTAAAAATTTAATTAAGGAAGAATGTGTTTAATCCAAGACATTGTTTTGGGTCATATTTAAGTAATTGTGTGGTCCACTCCCATTCCTTTCCAGTGCAGGAATGTTGAGTTGCCGACCTAATTTGAATTTATGAAATAAAGTGTATGTAGCCGACCTTGGAGAAAATTTCTAAGGTTGAAGAGGGTATAAATACAAGTTGAGATGTTGTGAATGAATCAATCAAGTAAGCCATGAGTTTAAAGATTAGATTTGTGTGAAAGTGAATTGAGATAGGATTACTTTAATGTGTTAGATTACTAAAAGCAGTGACTTGACAGTGTCTACAATTCTTTTGATCAAGGCTACAAATGTGTGTAATCTACTGTGGTGGATATTTACTATAATCTTTTGTATTTGTAGGTAGTGAGCCTCCCTATTGGACAGTGAGTCCTTTTTGTAGGAAGTGAGCCCTTGACAGTGAGCCTCTTGTATTTGGTTTTCTATTACTTTATATTATGAGTTAATCCTCATTGTGGTTTTTCCTCATTGGGTTTTCCACGTAAAATCTAGTGTTCATTGTGTTGATTTTATTTTCTATTTTCTGCATTGCATGCTAATAATTAATAACAGAATTGTGTGGTTGTGAACTTGATAAGTGTTTTGAGTTTTGAGTTTGAATTTGGTGACAACTAATTCAACCCCCCTCTCAGTTGTCTTTCACCTTTTAACATCTAGTCCCCTACCTTTGAAAGAGGTTGCAATCAATCTCAGTGCTACATTTTGATCAGCTACACCATGCACCAAACACACATCTCTCACATCTTGTAGATGGTTGCATGGTGTTTTTGAACCTTCCCCTGTGAATTTTGGTAAATCTTTTAAAGTAGATGTTGGGATAGGAGCCCAAACAACTGGCACTACTAGTGCTATGAGAGGGGTTCCATAATCCCATGCTATAAAATTTCTATTAGCCATTGGTAAGGGGACTAGTGGAGGGGTCTAGATGTTCATTGGATGGGTCCTTGCTTGTAATGTTACTAATGGTGGCACTAGTAGGCTAGGGTTATTCATTGTTTGGGATCTAGTAATAGGTCTATGGCTCATACACCCACTTTAAATTTAGATACATTCAAACAAGGTCCAACTAGGGGTGCAAAAAAGTGAACTATTGGTGCCTAAAATTACTAGGCACACAACCTTATGGGAAACTTAGTTAATGGGGGGACCAATTGCGCTAAACTAAGTAACCTCTGGGTTTTAAAGAATTTGAATCTTCCATGTATTGGGGGGTGAAAAGGGAAAAGGAAGCAGATATATTAAAATAAAATCTAATCTAAAGAAATGCACCAAGATTTAAGTAGGCACAAGAAATCTTCCTTTCAGATGAGATTTGAGGGCCCGTTCAACAATTTGAATGCACGAAAATAATAGAATGCATAGATGAAAATTCTAAGAAGTCAATCAAATAACATAATATAACTTCCATATGCATTTTCTAAACATGAAGAGTTTAAGACATGATCTGAACAACAAATTTATATTGAAACTATAGAATTTTTGTAGATAATCTACTCAGTACAACAAACCAACACAGTATAATGTCTTATCAATTAACTAAGAAATAGAGAGGAAGAATAGATTGGAATAGTCTGTAAGTCTTAATACAATAATTAGAAAACAATACACTGGCCTAGAGTCTTCCAGTGCTTTTACCGTGTATTTTGGAACCCTTTTTCAAGGAGGTTGAGTAGTATATATAGATCCTTCCACCACTTGAAAGCTAGGTAACAAAAAAGATTCTCCAGGAATGGGTCATGTTGCCCATTGCAATGATTCTCCTAAACTAGATGCAACAGAAAGATTTTGAAATGTGGCATTCAATTTCCTCGAACAAAGTGCACCCTTCTGCAAATGATGGATGTGGTCTAAAAGTAAAAGCAACAGAAATATCCTGAATACACGTGTCAAACTGCCCAAAGATCCAGTTAGGAAATGTGGCGTAGAGGTAGGGCCTCTCATTCATTTATCCTTCCCTTGCAACCATGATCCCCACAGAGGTGACACGTGGTGTGGTCCTTACTTCAAACTTTGACTACGGGGTCCGCCAAAAAGGTTCTTGCGGAAGATGCAACATAGCAACCAGGCGGAGCTCAGTGGTGAAACAAAGGAGAGAGAATCCTCAAAAGTGTGCATTGCTAACATGTGACACAAGTGGATGAAGGCACCATCAAAAGAGAGCCTAAAAATATGCAAACATACAAAGTGCGGGCTAGGACCAATACAAAACCAACAAAATCAACCTAGAGGGAGCTTCAAGGATTATTAAATCCACACACAACACCAAATTTATGTGGAAAACCCAATAAGGGAAAAACTACGGCGAGAATTAACTCATAGTATAGAGAATATCAAAACAGATTACAAAAGGCTCACTGCCTAAGATACAAGGCTCACTACCAAAACAAGAGACTCACTATCCAATAGGGCTAATAGCCTGGAGGGCTGATTGCCACAAAGATACAAAGAATATAGAAGAGATATGTTATAGAGAAAATAAAATCTCAATGAAATAGAGAAATCCACCACAATTTTATCAACCACTCTTAGACATGCATAAATGATAGAGAACACCTTTTGCTCATTGTATATGGAAACTCAACATTTATGCTTTGCACTGATCTGCCACAGTTGCATCACACACACTCACTAATTCACATCAATCTCACATCTATCTATTTTATTTCTTCACACTTATCTCTCTTTGTACACCATTCACTACTAACTCATCCTGCATTTATATCATCTTCAACTTTGAAACATATCCAAATTTGACCATCCAACATTAAATTCAAATTAGTCTAGTTCCAAAACATCCTAGGGTGGAATTAGAATGAGGGTGACCCAAACAAATGCTTGGTGAGGACCCAAATAGATCCAACATGCTACATCAATTCCAAAGATAGTGTTCAACACAAGGTCATACAAACCAGTGTAAAACACATAGAACAATTAAGCACAAACCTTCTAGATACTAAAATTATCTTCAATACAATCATAACAACTCAAATCTAGAACTGCAAGCCAGAAGACTTCACCAAAGAGAAATTTGGACCAACAAACTTTCTCTCGGACCTCAACTAGAACATAGAAAACCATAGTTCACAACTAGTGAGCATAACTCACACTGCACAATGAATTAGGAGCCAAAAAATTGGATATAGAAGTTTCCAAAAACCATGACCAACATATCTGAACCACACAACCATAGGAGCAAATCCTGGAGCAGAACCTAGAGCAACCACATAACACTTGCAAACTTTCTTCAATATAATTTTCTCAATATCCTCTACATATACAACCAATAACCTACAACCATGACATCAATGACAACATCAACTAGTTGAAAACCAATTGACCAGTTGGCATCAATGACAACACCTTTATTCTTTTCCATTCTTGCAACACAATTGTCTATATCTTTCCATTTGTAAAGGCCTTTTGTCTTGAATATTTCCCATCCTTGGGTTTGGCTAAGTATTTTGGTTTATAGGAACATTCTATGGGATATTTTTATTTTGATGTACAGGTACATAATGAAAGCATGTGTTTGGTGGGACATTATACTACACTTGAGTACCCATTTGATTATATCCTTGATTTTTTGGTACATAATTTCCTATTGCAAGGTTTTTCTCATGTATTGTTGTTGGGGTTTTCCTTCCATACTAGTACCCTACTACTAAGCATTATGTTGCAACAAAAATTTATGAGGAGGATTTACTTGAGGATCTACTAAACCACCAAAAATTATAGGCATTATAGATGTACCAAAATTATTTTGTTTTAAAGTAGAAGGATTAGAATATTTTTGGGGAGCACTTCCTCTAGTATTTTTGTTAGGAAAAGCTTGTTATGTAACATTGGCATGAGGGTTGAATGGGACTATATTAGTCATTGTAGGGTTACTCTAGGTATTCATATGAGAATCACTAAGAGGGAAATTTAGAGGATTTTTGTTTCCACCATGATTTTTTTATTTCAAAATAGAAGTACCATTAGAATGGTAAGGGGCTTTCATACTCTATTATTTTCTTCGTATCATCTCTTATTTTCATATATTTTGTAATTTTTACTTCCTCTAATATGCTTAATTCTAATTGGAGAAAATTCGCTTATTTTAGTAGTTCCTCTTTAGACTGAATTATATTTCTAGATGTAGGGGTTTGTGGGACAACTTAGGAGTACTAGAGGCTGTAAACTGAGCTATACTAGACACAAAAGGATTTGGATAAGAAAAATAGGTCTGGCACTGGGTTGTAGGATTAGCATAGAAAATTTCCATCTAAGTTAACATAGGGATATTAGGATTTTTTGTTTGATATAGGATACCATACCTAAGATAATATTTCCTCTTATTCATTTTAATTTCCCTTTAATTTTTTTCTTGGAATACTCTTTGTCTTTCTAAATCTATCCAAAGTTCCTTTTTCTTTAAATTTTTTATTTTAGGCTCTAGAACTCTAGGAGTTACATACCTAATGAGTGAATCGGAAGAACTATCATCACTACTAGCACAAAAAAAATGATTTATAAAAGTAGTATTAGATTTACTTGAATTTTTAGCTTTCCATGTCTACTTCCTTTTTTGTAGTTCATTCTCAAGTGCCTTTGTAGGACCATGTTTGAATAGAGACCTTCTTCCTTCCATCCTAAGAAGAACCCTTTAAAATCATTCTTTTTTATTGGCCTTGTATAGGTATCAGAGTCACCACCTAAATTAATAGGAATACTATTAAATCTTTCACAAAAAAATAAAAAAATTTCAAAATTTTGAGAAGATTTCTACAAACTTTCTTTCAACAAATGACTTAAAATAAATTTTTGACTTAATTTTCTAAAATCTAAACTACTGGAAAAAATTAATAAAATATTTACAAGACTAGAACAACTAGTGCATGCATTATAATTTCATCGTGAATTATCCCCAATAGAGTGACCAATCTGTTGGTGTTTCCAACTAATTGTCCACATTTCTCTAAGGATTAGCTAGATCCTATGATTAAGAATCCTAGGTCAGTGGCCAATGAATATGAGATAGATTTTATACTATTTCTCCTCTTCACTTTAGGCTCTTAAAAACCAATGTGGGTTTCCCTTTACACAACATCATTTGAATTCTAGCAATACTTATAATGATACCAAAATATATTATAGTCTTCACACTAGTAATTTTTAGAGGATGATCCTGATTGGCTAAATCATCTTCACAACCCTCTATTAGCTTTGTATTTCTTGATAGTATGGATTGAACATAACCAAATATAAATTATAGTAAGGTAAATTTCAATTATAAATTTGATCTTGCTTAGGCTTGAGTTCTATGAATCATTTTGACTAGTACCTTATCCATTATAGAGTCAAGAAATGAGATATTTCCTCTAAATAACAAACCAAATAATTAACTCAATGGTTTTACAATCTTACTACCTTACAATAAGAAACTAGCAAATGAATATACTATTAAACTTTTGTACCATAGAAAACTATAATCTCTTGTAGGTTATAGTACAATTTCATGCTTAGTTTGGACCTATTTTAGTGACCCTTGCATTTATGCATTTTTAGCCCTTCCTAAATACGCCCTAATTCCCTTTATTATCCATTCCAAGGCCTATTTTTATCATTTTTTGACACTAAAAAAAGCATTGAACAAATGCAATCAACCATTAAATTTCCCCCAATCAAGTGTGTCTTGGAAATTTGGGTCAAGACCCATTCTCCCTTGGGCGATTGTCTCTCCCTTTTTAGCCGAGACCCAAATTTTAATGGATTGTTGGAAGTATTTCAACATTCAAAATTCAAATTGTAAATGTCAGCTTTTAGGATCTAACTGTCGAGAAATTAGAGAAATTCCTATAAATACCCAGTCTTTTCACTATTTAAAAAACTAGAAAAAAGATAACATTTGAACAAGCAAGCATATTTTAGAGTCTTGGAGTAGCATTACTTGGGATTGTAGGTCTTCAAGTCATTTTGTAGATTTGATCAAGCTTTATCACATGATTGAAGGACCAAGGTTAATGTTTATGGAAGAGAATGATGGATTATAGGGTTGGGAGATGCATTTGGCCACTTCCCTCCACCTAATGACTTGCTTCCTTGGTTCTCTCATCTTCAAATTTCACTGTACTTGAAGCCTAAAGCAAGGTATCTTGCATTTTCAGATTTACTTAGGGTGTTTTGACTTCTCCCTAATTGAATCTTATTATTTCCATATAGGAATCATAGTCTAATGCACTTGAGTAGGGTTTCCTTGCATTTTAGCTCATAAGAGCCTTAGACATACATAAGGTTAGGGCTCACACACTATTTTCTATCAAATATTTGCTTTTTTGTTTAGGTTTAATTACCAAAATAGGGGTTTTACTGAGGAAAACCTGTATTAAGCCACCCAAACAATTTCTTTTATAGATTTGTTACAGATCTAGATCCAAAGATTGAGATTTATAGGTATAGTAATAGAGAGTAGATAGAGGTTTACATGATGAAAATTTAAAGTTCTTGAAAGGATAACAAAGATCTATTCACCTAGGGGTGACCCAGTCTTGCTACAACACTCAAAATTAGATTTTGGTGACAGGTACATATTAGTCCACACTTTCCAAATCCACATGCAAATCATTGTTTAAATCTCTTTACTTTTGAGAAATTGCATTTTACCATATTAGGTTATTTACTATAATTAGGTCAATCATTGTGAATCATTTCTAATTCATCCCCATCCTAAAATAGATGTAGATCCAGGTTTGATTGACTCACCTAAGAGGTTGTAAGTCAATCTATACACCTTGTTGATTTACATCCTAATGAAATTATTAAAATGATTTTACCACTTGACCTTAAGTTTTAGATATTAAATTTAAGGTCACCACATTTTTATATTTCATCTTCTTATAAATCCCTACTACAACTACAACATCTTCAAGTATCTAATTGAAAAAAAAATAATCTATTACTTGAACATAATCTTGAAATAAAGAAAAATGGGTGGGGGTTTATGATAAAAGGGGGTTCACCACAATGAATTGATAACAAAGGACCTATTTCTCTCTATTCATTCAAGGAAATGAGATTCAAACAATAAAATGACTAACAACCAAAAGGTGAGTCAAATCAAGGTATGAATCAAAAAATTTCCTTTCTATGCAAGGATGAGGGTATGTGTTAAATACCACTTTGGGGAGAAAGATTAAAACCATTAAATAAACTCCAAAATGCAAGATATATTATGAAAATGAAATACTTTACTTAAAACTAACAAAACTAACAATCAAAAGACAAATTTGGAAAGGAGATAATGATGGGTATGTTGGCTTTTTGGCATTGATTTGTCATTGATGTCAAAGGCTTTCATAGTTTGGTTTGGTCCTCATGCAAAGCTTGAGTAAGTTGTTTCAAGGATAGATGCAGGTTAAGTTTGCTTCAATGCTTTAATGATAGTGCTTAAATACAATGCTTTAATTCTTTAAGGTTTTTAATGCTTCTTGGTTACAAGGATACAAGGGTATCTTTATTCAGTTGGAGATATTGTGTAGTCTTGAATAATTATGGTTCAAGGTTTGGTCTACAAGGAAATGGTTTCCAATTGATTATTGTTCTTCATTTATAAGGCCATGTGTTGATGTTGATTGTGGTTTTTCCAAAGGTTGTGAACTCCATATTTAATTTCATACAAAAGTGTTATGCTTCATTGAGATTCACTTTATACAAAGGTTTGAAAGGTTTGAATCCAACACATGTTTCAACTCTAAAGGCTCAAAGGAATTCTTCACTTCATGTTTCAAAGGCGTGTTCTAAAACCCTAATCGTGGGCTTAGGTTTCAAGATGCTTTCTACATACTATTTTCTTTCTACACTCTTAATTAAAGGTTGAATATGGTTTGAGATATAACATAAAAGCACAATGATATGCTGTCTTTAATAATGGATTTAAGAAACCTGTGGATATACTTGGTTAAAGACTTTAATCAAGTTTTATATGGTAGTCATCGGGTTTGCTAGAAAAGAATAATTTTCCAATTTTTTAAAAACTAAAAGTTGGTAGAAGAAGAGGGAAATGCATTCAGAGGTTTTTGAACTTGAGTGCAAAACATGATTAGAAAATGGTGGCCTTGAAACAAAGATAAACTTGGATAGGCTACGTTTATGAGAATAAGGTTCATCTGTGGGAAAATGAAATGAGTACAGAGAAGCGAGCCTTGGTGATGAAAGCATGAAAGCCTTTAATAAAAATATGCAATGGTAATGAAAGGTTGAGTTATTTCCATTCAAGAACAGATTTGAAATAGAGGAGTATGGGCTTAGTAGAGTAGGAGCAAAGAAAGGTTGTGGATCTGGGAAGGCTTAAGGAAAGGAGTTGATGCCAATGAAGAGGAATTTTCATATTATGGGGAATGTGAGAAGATAGTAAAGAGAAAGACAAAGTATGGATGTTATATGAAAGGGGTATGATTCTTTATTGAAAGATGATGACAAATTGAGTGTGCTTTCTTGGTCATAATATAAAGCTTTATGATGGAGAAAGTATGATTCTAAATTTATAAATTATATAATCAGTATTTGAAGGCTATTATTAAAGATTGTACCTATGTAAGTGATTTGAAGTGAAATAGAGAAACCCTTTGTAATCTATTATTTCTTGTATTTAGATTGGTGTTATTTTCTAGTTAGTCAGTTACTACCATGTAAGCTAATGAGGCTACCATGAATGCCAGTGAGGCTGTAGTAACATGAAAAAGCTAGTGAAGCTATGTTTCTCTAGTGAGGCATTTGTGTTTTCTAGTGAGTTAGTTGTATTTTCCAATGAGGCGTGTTGTGCAGCTAGTGAGGCTCTATAATCAAGGAAATTTTGTTAAGCTAGTGAGGTATTTTCCTGAGTGGTTTTTTATCCCTATGAGGGTTTTCCACTCATGAAAATATTGTGTTATGGTTCTTATGTGTTATGCCTCTTTTGAGTTCTTCATGTGGTTTAAAGATCTAATATTGGTTGTCACATTTGAGTACACTCTTGAAACTAAAATTTTCATGATTAGTTCTATGTTTTGAAAAACAATTGAATTAAAATTTGGTTATTGAAAAATTGATTCACCCCCCCTCTCAGTGTTTCCCATACTCCAAAAATTGGTATTAGAGCCATACCCTTGCATAAGTCTAACCAACTTGAGGGGTTCTTGGTAGTGGAGTACAATGGGAAAGTGTGAACGAAATAGAGGAAGGAAAGATGTCGAGCAAAAGATTGTAAATCAAGCCCCAATCAAGTCAAGTAATGAGTTGTTGTTGAGATTGATGATGAAGAAGGAGACCTCTTTGTTGGTGAAGATGAATCTGAACAGGAGTATGATGAACAAGAGGTTGAGGTTGATATTGAAGGTTAACTCTTGTTTGCTCTAGATATGATGAAGCAACTCAAAAAGGAGAAGCAAAGATTAGAATACCAACTTCTACACGAAAATGACTCCAAGAACAAGGTACTTTCAGATCTTGCAAAAGTTTCTTTAGATATTGAAGAGTCTAACAAACTTATTATCAGCCTAAAGACAGAGATAGAAGAAGCAAAAAGGGTATATGATTTTACAAAATATGATCTTGAAGTAAAAACTAATGAATGCCTAAAACTAGAGTTAGAAACAATCTCTTTAGAGGAATTGGAGAAGGCATCTTCCAAGTTTCACAAGAATCTACAATTTGAAAAGAGTATTGAATGCTTAAATGAAATGTTAAGCAAGCAAAAGCATCATAAGGGCACTGCTGGTCTAGGTTATGAAGAAGGATAGTGCTCCAAAGTCATAAATACACCAAGGAAGAAGATAGATTTGGGTCATCCTGCTGCTCCTCCTGAAGATAAGATAGAAGATAAATGTATTGATAAAGATAGAAGGAAAAGTAGATCCTTAAGATCTCCACCTGCTAGGAAATACCATTCGATAAGGTACAACTATTCTCAATTTTATGGTTATTTCTATTTATGTTATGTTTATGGTCATAGAGCTAGAGATTGTAGAACTCACTCAAGAAATGGCTTTGGATGGAATAAGGATAAGAGTTATTATAACTTGTTAAATCATAATTATAATATTGTATGTTATAACTATAATAATGTTGGTCACCTAGCAAGAAATTATTGGATGTGTGAAACACATGGTCATGTAAGGAATGTCAATAAAATTTCTCACAGAGTGTTTAGAAGAAGTTATCTTTCCTTTGGTCAAGACTACAATATTTTATGTTCTAGATGCAATATGTTTGGGCACAAAGCACAATTGTGTAGAATAAGGTTGATGAAACCATCTAGAGACTACATGTTCAAGAAAAAGCAAGAGAATATCTTGATCAAGGAAAATAAAGATCCTAAGTTAGTGTGGAGAAGAAAACAAAGTCAAGAAGAAGGAAAAAATAATCTTGTGCATACCACACAAGAGACATCACAAAGTGCCTGAAAGATTAACATGAGGTAAGGGGGAGCAGGTTAGTGTTTTACTCTTTAGTCCCTATAGAAGATCATGAAGAGAAGTGAAAAATAGTTTACTGTCACAAAAGGTGTTGTAACAGTCATAATGGCATTCACTCCATAGTGTTGATGTAAAACTCTTGGAAATAATTTACATATCATTTCAATAAATAAGCATGAGTGTAGGGTATGTGCAAGATCATCATGAAAAAAATGGGCCCTTGTAGACACCCAAAAATGTCCTCTTACAACACCTGTCCCAACATTACATCATTTAGGCATCTTGTGGCATGTTTTTCCCTAGGTACCCATGCCCATCTAATTAGTTAAATTTATTTATAAAATAATCCATATTCCTCTAGAATTTCATTCTTCTAATGTTAATTAAATAATTTATATTATTCAATTAATGAAATCATAATTCAACATTAATTAAATAAATCAAATATTTATTTAATTAATAAAATCCTAAAAAGATCTTCTCGCTTTCTTTCCAAAATTGAAACTCATGTGTATCTAATTAATTAATTTAATTAGATAATTCATCAATTATCCTTCTCGTCATTTTCAAAATTTATTTCCTTTAAAACATGAAATGAAATCTTTCTATCTTTTTTGACATCTTATCTCATCTCGTTGTATTTCCTCTTTTGTCAAAAATTAAATCCTTATTGAATCTTGTCAAATCTTATCTTCGTCAACATCATGGCTTTATAAATACGGCCTCTCACAATACATTTAGGAGGTTGATTCGTCTAACATCTAGACTTTGTCAAAATCAGTCTTCCATCTCTATCTATCATTCTCTCCATTTGTCATTTTTGTCATCAAGTCGTTATGTTGCAGGAATGAGCATCCAACATTCCTCCATTGTCAACCCTTCAAAATCTCGCATTCTCATGCAGGTGGAGAAGAGCAATGGAGATAAATCGAGTTAGCACGGAAATCGGTTTGCATTTATGCTTCTTATTGTGATTTTCGTGTTGTTTTGTACTCTATTGTGCTTGATAGGATTTAATTAGTTTATTGTTTTCAACTCTAAATCTGATTGATTTTTCCCTATCTACATTTGGTGAACCTGATGTCTCTAGATCTACTCATACATTTTTGCAGGTTTTCTTGTAAAAATTGGTCTTTATCTAGCCCTCGTCTGTTAAGTTTTGCAAGTAGATTTTTATAGGTTTTGATGGTTGATTGCAGTATTAAAGCTCTTTCGACCTCTGTGTTTGCAAATACAAAAGATTAATTGCACATAAAATTTGGATTTCGCATTTTGATTTTCATGCTATTATCTTGCTTATTTGATTATTCTAAAAGACATAGCCACCACTTGATATAACTGTCACCTTCAGTGCCATATCGATCATACTCCCATTCGTTTCCATACTTGTTCCTAGCAATCTCTGCCATATCAATTACGGTTGCCACATCTTGTCCCTTTTTCCATGTATTCATGTCTGTCTTTGAAGCATTCATGCAACTCCTCCAGGCTATTCCCCACGCGAGAAGCTACCAATGAATGAAATGTTATTAACCGCCCTTGTCGCTCTAAAAAACCAGCATTATTACTACGTGCGTTGATTCAACCAAAACTTTATCTGCAGGCACCAAGTACACTTCAAGCTCTTCACAACACCACTTTCCTTAGCTGTTTGTTTGATTTTTGTTTGAAAAATCTGAAGGAAACAACACTTCTTTCTCCTAGATCATTCGATGCTAAAACCATTAACCCCAACTCCAACGTAAAAAAACAGTGGCAAACTTTTGGGCTTTTTAAAGCTTTTACAAACCTTTTCTTATCTTCTATGCAAGGAGTCGATGGTTTCATTCCTTTTAAGTTTTAAGATTTTATTAGAAAGTATCTTTTTAAGTTAGTTTTAACTTTTTTTATAGTTAGTCTAGAATAAATTTTATTTGTTATTTTTTTTTTATTTTGGTTAGATTGAATGCTATTTAATTAGTTTTGTTAATTTAGTTTAAATTTAGATTTTTTTTTTTTTAATTTAGGTAGTTAGATTTTTTAGATTTAAATTTAATTTAGAATTTATTTTTTAATTTTATTAGACTTTAGATTTTAGATTAGATTTTTATACGATTTTAGATTTTAAATTAGACTTTTAATTAGATTTTTTTAAATTAAAATTTTTATTAGATTTTAGATTTTAAGATTAGATTCTTAATTTATATTTTAAATGTAGATTTTTTTTAGATTTTTAATGTAACTTAGATTTTAATTTTTTTTTAATTTAGTTAGATTTTTAACATATTGCTTGTTTTTGGATCTAATCTCATTTTGGCTTGCAAGTTCGTGTTTTTTCTCGATTTGGTGACTCGTAGGTGAATCACACGGAGCTGGAAAAACATTGGCATCAGTCAGGTGCACACATTCCATTTTTAACTCTTAATCTTGTTTGTCACACATTTTAATTTGGGGCATAAAATCAAATCTTGTTTGATCACATATTTGAAATTGGGCTTAAAACGAATTTTGTCTTCAATCACACATCTTGATTTGGGGTTAAAAAGAACAAGTGTTTGAACTATTATACACACATTTGAAAGTGTTTGAAGTGTTTGAACAAGGGAAATTAATCACTGAAAGTGTGAATCAAGTGTGTGTGTGTGATTACAAACACCTCACTTGTCTTTACTTTTTGTCATATCCTCTTCTAGGACGCTTTGAGCCTGAGCACACACCCCTCTAAGGGACAACCTCAATAGAGTGTGAATCCAAAGACATGCTTCTTTGGGAGTTGAAATCTTATCACTCTTGGCTAAGCCCCAAAGAACTTTATACCTTTGGGAAGTGAAGGTGAAGGGTGGGTTACCCCTTTCTCCCAGCTGTGTGGCAAGATTTTTCTTTCAAATCATCCTTAGTCAACCTTGTGCAGACTAGCTTGAGACCTAATTGGCCATACCTCACTTGACTAGTCATAGGGTTTGTTGTTGTGTATTCAAGTGTTTTCTTAATCATAACATCTAATCTTCAAAGACAAATTTATCATTGTGTTTGGTGTGTGTGTTCATTCATTTACATGTGAAATATTGTGTTTGATAGTGCCCAAGTCAAACTTCCAATAAACACTTGCCACATCATCCAAATCATACAATCTTGTCATTCCATATCATATCCTAATCATCATCATCTCTTTAATCCAATCAACATTTTACACCATGAAAACATTGGAAGACATAGCACAAGAGCTTTTTCACATGCTTCACTTTTCTAAAACAAGTGAAGCACCTTTACCCCAACAACTCATTCACAGATTCCATAACATGATCCAAGAACTTCAAACCATCCAATCACCTCAAATGCAACAACTCATAGCTCAAATCCAATACCTCATGGCCACTTGTCAAATCCAACAAGCACATCATCAAGTCCAATCACCACATCAACAAATTTCACATCAATCCTATGTGTCGCCTATATCATCATATCAACCTCATTCATCCACATATCATGTTACCCCTTCATCAACCTATCACATGTCTTCTAATGTCAACCCTTATCCATACCAATCCACCTCTCAACAATCATTATCCTATACAACCCCTCAATCATCATTACAACAACAAATCATATCACAACAAGTCCAAACACCATTTCAACCTCAACACATTCAACCACAATCCTATGTGTCACCTTCATCATAATGCCAACCTAACACATCTACCTATCATGACAATGCCACATCAACATGTCCACCCATATCACAACAAGAACATAGGATCCCAATTCCACCTTGGCAACAAAATCAAGAGCCTTTAATTCTTAATGCCACCTTTGACAAGGGGAACACCAATCTAGTTCATACACCCTTACCACCATCCAATCAAATTCTTATCCATAAGCCAACATGTCCAAGTCATAATTCATTGGCCTCTTTACCTTCTAACCAATCAAACTCTTCATCACCCCCATCATCATCTAATTCTCCATCAAATCAATGCCCTACATTTAGATATTTAAAAAATAAATTGATGGCATTACCTAAATCCACCCATCCACCTATAAAGGATGTGACCCAAGGGCTACAAGTAAGGAATCAATTGTTGCCATGTCATTCAACACATATACTTGAACATACAAAAGATTCCTCAAACATCATTCCAAGTCCTTCAAGTCAACCATGTCATCCTCAACCCCTTGAGCCAATTCAAGAGTCTCTCGTCGTAAGTCCAAGTCACCTCTTTCATGCTCCTAAGGTTGTTGGACTATCAAGAACATGTCAAGTCTCTCCATGAGAAATCTTCCATTTGCATTCAAGCAACCTAAGAGTTATACTCATGAGTCTACTCCCAAGCATGTGGAAACATCAACTTTAGTCCTAATCACACAATCATTCATCTCAACCCACCTATAATCTATATCATTTTTATGATCAAGATGATATCCATAATGATGAAGAGCCTATCCATGAGCAACTTGATCCTATACCCATCCATGAGAAAGATATTCCAAATTCACCTCCACCTAGTCTTATCCATGACCCATCAACATCTCACTTCCTTTGATGAGACAAGTACTCCTAAGCAATAATATAGAAGGTTTAAACAAATACCTTTGATCTAAGGAACACACACCAAGATCCTAATGATCTCCATCACCCACTATCGCATCCCATTGTAAGTCCTCCATCATATCCTATTGGTTCTTCCACCCTCATTCATGAATGTTCCTCCTAGAACAACAACAACCACATTCCCTTGCTTCTCTATTTTCACTTTATCCAATATGAACTCTATGTCTAGTAGCTCTTCTACCTACACTGTATCCCATTGTCCATTGCACACTCTAAAATTGAACCACCAAGGTAAGGGTCTAGACCTTCATGAACAAGGTATTTTGGAGCCCATCCATGTCAAAGTCCCTCCACGCTCTTGTGGCCTTGGACATACACCTCAAGGACACCAATCTCAAGATGTTGGTATTTACTCCATGCATCCTAAGTCCACTTTCCATCATAAAGCCTATCATACGCCTAAAACATATGTTGCCATTCCACCACCGTCATCCTACAAATGTCAAAAGCATGTGACCATACACTTCCCTCCATCCACTCTACCACCATTGCTTCCAACTCCTAATATCCCTCCATCCACTTTACCACCATTAATCCCAACACCTAATATCCCTACCATTCAATCCTCTTATCCATTTATCCATAAATCCTCTAAACATCTTAATCATGACCAATCAATGCACACATTGTCTAAACATAAAGCTTCCACTCATTCCACCAAACCTAAGGGATTCCAAAATAAAATTTTGGATGCCTCTACACATAAAGTCAAAAATTATAATGGTCCTAATGCCTTAGCATACAATTGCAAAATATCAAAGCCAAGTACATCTAAAAGGCTATATAAGCCCATACCTCCAAAAGTAAAGGCCAAAACTAAAATTGTTTGGGTACCTAAGAAAAAAGAAATCAATTCAACCGAGGCATCCACATCACAAAAATCCCAACCATCCCCTCCCATCCAAAATGCACATTCCATTCAAAAATATCATATTCCATCCCACAAGCCAAACAAAAATCATACAAATATCAAGTCTATGTGGGTACCTAAGGCACTTCATCCACCATCTCCTAAGCAAACATCTCCATTGCTTCCTACACCCCATCCACATCAAAAGCTTCAATGTTTATCATGATGTTTGCAACCATTGGTCATGGTTCCTTTCCATTTCACAACAATCCCACATACCTCCATCTCCTCATCCTTCACTCATTATCCTACATATCTCCACCATCATCTTCCTATGGTCCATGCTTTTGGCTAAGCCTCCCCATTCATCTTTTCCATAAGTCCCATATAATCCCTATCATCTACATCATAATCCATTATTGTCCTCCATAATCCACATCATAATCCATCATCTACCTACTCCATCTTCCTTTCATGGCATCCCTTACCAACATCTATGAACATAATGAAATTTGACATGGTCTATGCAATGACATCCATCTCTAGTGTAGCTACTTACCTTCATGGAACTAGACACTTGAGTCCCTCTATCCAAAAAGTCAAAAGCAAAAAGAAAAAAAAGAAAAAAAAGAAAAGAAAAGAGTAAAACTCTAGCAACAAAGCTTTGATAAGTACCATGATGAAAACCTGGCAAACAGGCATCATGTGTAGATTTATCTTCTATCACTTACACTTGGGGGAATAATGTCTTATCTATCCAACCTATCATTTTCATGTCATATCATTTCCATCCTACCTACCATCTTTAGCCATCATATTGAGTCCATTCATACATACCTATCATATTGAGTCCATTCATCCACCCTTCTTCTTTTGATCTTGGTGAAGATATAGGGGCAAAGGTTGAAACATGTTTTGGGTATCTCTCGACATACCTCATCCTATCTAAACCAATCATGTCATTATCCTAGTGTCATACATTTTGTCTAGAAAAATCCTAAGTCTTGTACCTAGAATGGGGCATGTTATTCCTATGCAACATAGTCTTTGGAGATCACATCCTTGCTCTCTTATGATGCATACATCCATACCATCCATCCATCTATCATGAGCATTTTATCCCTTATCCCATCACCCACCCTTGCACCTAGACTTGGTTTCCCCTTGCCATTGGTATCTAGCACAAAGGCTACTCAAATTTTTCATCCTTTGACACCTCAAAACAAAGTCAAAAAATTCAAAACATTTCAAAGTCCAAAAAATCAAAACATTTCAAAAGTCAAAAAAGTCAAAACATTTCAAAGTCCAAAAATCAAAACTTTTCAAAAGTCAAAAAGTCAAAGGAAAACATTTCAAAGTCCAAAAAATTCAAAACATTTCAAAGTCCAAAAATAAAACTTTTCAAAGATCCAAAAGAATTAAAACACATTTCAAAGTCCAAAATCAAAACTTTTCAAAGTCCAAAAAATCAAAACATTTCAAAAGTCCAAAAAAATCAAAACATTTCAAAAATCCAAAAAAATCAAATAGCCAACAAAAATCCAAGCAATAATTCAAATGCAAGTCAGTCCTTAATCCATACCAATCAATTCAATCAATCTTGTCAAATTATCCAATCACATCCGTTGGTCTTGATCCTAATCTTGTTGTAAACCCAATCAATCAAAGTCAATCGATCCAATTATCGGTCATTCTTGTGTTGATCTATGGATATGTCATTCCCTGCAATGACAACACTACCATCATCAATCAATCAATCAATTACTCATTGGTTTACAGCTTGACAAGGGCAATACCTTGTTTTTTTTGGTATCATTTGTGCATGCTTGCTTGATTGCTTATGTGTGTTATCATTTTTTTTTTCTTGCATTTTCATCAAATCCGACTTATTCCAGCTAATATTCATATCTTGTATCTAGACAAGGTTGTACTACGCTGGGGCACGAGACACATCGTCACCTTGGTCCTTATACCTTGGTGCATAACGTCTAGTGCTAAATCAAACATCATGGTTGCTCACTTTCATTGCAGCATAATGCATCTTTCACTTCTTCTATCCATTCCTTCATCTTTAGTTCTTGACCCATCCCTTTCATTTCGAGAGCCTACCCATGTTTGTCCAACCCGCCTATCCTCTCGAGGGGGCATCATCATTCCATCATCTTATCTTTCTATCATTATCCATTTTCCTCTATCCATACCTTAGTTTCTTTGAAATGATGTTACTCGACGCAAATCTCATCATCTTGAACATCATTCAAAGAGGGGCAAAATGTAGACACCTAAAAATATCCTCTTACAACACCTGTCCCGACATTACATCATTTAGGCATCTTGTGGTATGTTTTTCCCTAGGTACCCATGTCATCATCTAATTAGTTAAATAAATCTTATTTATTTCACTAATTTCATTTATTCCCTTCCCATGCATAATCCATCCATTCCTTTAATGTTAATTAAATAATTTATATTATTTAATTAATTAAAATCATTTCCATCCATTCCTCTAATGTTAATTAAATAATTTATATTATTTAATTAATTAAATCCTTTCTATTTCATTCTTCTAATGTTAATTAAATAATTTATATTATTTAATTAATGGAATCATAAATTCAACATTAATTAAATAAATCAAATATTTATTTAATTAATAAAATCCTAAAAAGATCTTCTCGCTTTCTTTCCAAAATTGAAACTCATGTGTATCTAATTAATTTATTTAATTAGATAATTCATCAATTATCCTTCTCATCTTTTTCAAGATTTATTTCCTTTAAAACAAGAAATGAAATCTTTCTATCTTTTTTGACATCTTATCTCATCTCGTTGTATTTCCTCTTTTGTCAAAAATCAAATCCTTGTCGAATCTTGTCAAATCTTATCTTCGTCAACATCACAGCTCTATAAATACGGCTCTCACAATCCATTTAGAGGTTGATTCGTCTAGCATCTAGACTCTGTCAAAATCAATCTTCCATCTTTATCTATCATTCTCTCCATTTGTCATTTTCATCGTCAAGTCGTTATGTTGCAGGAATGAGCATCCAACATTCCTCCATTGTCAACCCTTCAAAATCTCGCATTCTCATGTAGGTGGAGAAGAGCAATGGAGATAAATCCGAGTTTAGCATGGAGATTGGTTTGCATTTGTGCTTCTTATTGTGATTTTCATGTTGTTTCGTACTCTATTGTGCTTGATAGAATTTAATTAGTTTATTGTTTTCATTCACTAAATCTGCTAATTTTCCTAATCTCTGAGATCTATTGTGAATACATCCATAGGGACTGTTCTATACATAAATCCTGACATCCTAGAAGCATAGGCCTTGATGCAACGAGGACATGTTGAGCCACCTACCATTGATCCCTCCCAGACAGTGCCTCCAAAGGTTGCTTTGGCCAATGGAAAAGTCACTATTGGATATATCTTGGATCATTGTCTTGCCTTGCTAGAAACTTTTCAAGCTACTGTCAAGGAAACAGTGAAATATATTAATACTGATGCATTTTGTTGCACTGCATTTCCCTTGTAGGCCAATGGAAAACAATGCAAGAAAAAGTGTGAAGAGTCTTCCAATAATATATGGTATTGCCCTAAATGCCAGAAAACCATGCTTGATTGTGACTTCTGATATTTGTTGCAACTAAAGATGGGAGACCACACGGGCGAGATTTGGGCTACTACTTTTGATGAGGCTGCAATAAGCTTATTACATATGTCAACAAAAGAGCTTTATATGTTGTAATTTGAGTCTTCTAGTACAATGACTACTTAGTCGATAATCAATGGTGTCATCTACACTTCTTTTGTTTTCATTGTTCTTATTAAAACTTATACATATAATTCAGAAACAAGGTTTAAAACAACAATAGTCAAAGTTGCAAGAATTAACTTTGAAGTCGAGTGCAAGTTGTTGCTCTCAGATTTGTATGCAATATGCTCTGCTAGGGAAGACTCTACAGAGATAATAGTGGTACTTCTCTGAATGCCATAAAATCATGATTGATTGTGACTTTGGATATTTGTTGTAGTTTGCGTTGACTAGACATCTATTTCCTTTTCCTTTTTTGGTATGCCCGTCACATTAGAAGACCTTTTCTTTCTGGTCTTGTTGCTTTGTTGCTTGTAGAATTGGTTATATATTAAGACAATGCACTATAACTTATAATGGTTAACAAAAAAAGATACATTTCTTTTGTTTTGTATTGTTTATGTCGTTTATAGTTTTGTTTCACTTTCAATGTATGTCCCTCATTTTATTTTATGTTGTTTGGTTATAAACTTATGTTGCCCTATTCAACACATGTATCAATATTTATAGTTGTTCTTATATATACTTGTGGACATGGTTGTATGCATGTATACATATACGTATGCATATACATAAACATGTATGCATACAATTGAATTTTCTGAGTGCATACATCTTGATACAGATGTGTGTAGATATATGTGTCTTTAATGCATTTGTATGTGTATATGCATGAAAATTTGAATGTTTATATGTATGTGTGAGTGTGTATGTGTGTATATGCATTTTCAACATGTACCTATGAGGTCATGTGTTTATCTATGTATAGATATGTCCAATTTTTAATATCAATATAGTTATTTTCTTGTTGTTTGTTTCGATTGCCACATACTTTTATCTCTCCACAATTGTTGTTATTTATAATTTTGGCTCCATTGAATCCATAGTTATTCCGCATTCGATCATTGCACATGGTTAAAATGTAGAATGTAATAAAAAATTTGTCATCTCATTTCTCTGGTTTTAATCTTCTTATTTTGGCTGAGTGTAGAATATTCTCATAAATGTGCTTTATAATCTTCTCATGCTACTTAAATGTGGTCCTACCTTTGGATTCATAAAGCCATCTCACATATGGTTATCTTTCATTTTATTAGAGTTACATAAAACTTCATTTTTGTTATAATATTTCCTATGTAACGTTCAATGATGACTGTCCTCTACCGATTACACAATACTGTTATGATTTTTCTTGAGTCCAGGTTATTAAAATCTAGCATTACACATGATTAAAATGCAGAATGTAATCAAAATGTTGTCATTTGATTTATATGTGGTTTTAATCTTCTTATGTTGGCTTAGTGTGGAATATTCTCATATATGTCCTTTGTAATCTTCTAATGCTACTTAAATGTTCTTTGTACTGCTTTGCCATGTCCATTCATAAAATCATGTTGCATATGGATATCATATGGTTCTTGGCCATAATGTTTGTTCCCTTGAACTCATACTTACTTCAATCTCATGATTGTGTTTTTAATCTTTTAATGTTGGTTGAATGTTGAATATATTGGTCCTAGCTCTCCATTCATAAATCCATGTCACATATATATGCACATCTAAATGAAAAATTCACACAACACACACACACACACACACACACACACACACATATATATATATACATTTATACTTGTTGATACATGTAATTACATTTAAACTTATATATATATATATATATATTCTCACATGCATTGACAAGTATAGGTGTAGATTTCTATGTATGTTGTGTAGCTCAAGCTACATCCCAATACTAAACAATGCCTTATTGAAAATAACATAAACTGTTCAATTACTTTGGTAGGTTTTAAATGCAAGTTATTATTGCAACCATCGCCAATATATGGAACCCATACATGAAACAATGTTGTCATGACAAGCTATGCCAAGTGATGTTTATTTCCTCTGCTCAAGCAACATACATATATATCTAGATTTAAACTTATCTATATTTTTTCTCACATGTATTGACAAGTTTAGGTCTAGATATCTATGTATGTTGTTTACAAAAACACTTGTCATAGTGGTGGCTCACAATCTTGATAGCAGCTGAAGCTATAGAACAATAGTCAACAATGCCTTATTGAAAATAACATAAACTGTTCAATTGCTTTGGTAACTTTAGAATGCTAAATATTATTGTGGTCATCATAACTATATGGAAACCATACATGAAACAATGTTTCCATTCCATCCTGTGCCAAGTGAAGTTTATTTCCTTTGCTCTCGTGCTCTCGTGTTGATTTCTCTATTGACAAGTCCACCCATGGATACATATGTGTGTTTGATGTGTCCACAATGTATGGTAGGGTGGAGATCAAGCCTTCTTTTGTTGTGTTTCATTTTACTTTCCCTATATGCAGATATGTATGTTTGTGAAATTAGACATGGGAAACATTCATCCCTATGTATGTATGTGAAATCAGATGCAGACAAGTGATATTTCCATGCCAGCCTATACCAAGTGATGTTTATTTCCTTTGCTCTCGCGGTGATTTCTCTATTGAAAAGTCCACCTATGGATATATATTTTTGTTGTCTACATATAACTTTAGATGCATATATAACTATATAGATTTTGTTTTGTAAGCGTATATGTGGACTGTTTTATTACTTTCCAACCATCACCACTACATGGAAATCATAAATCAAATAATATTTTTGAAGCTATTGAACAACAATCAATAACGTGTATATATGTGCATCTAACTTCAGATACATATATATCAATGTAGATTTTTTTTTGTAACTGCATATATATGTATTGCATGCGTTGGATGCATATGCAGAAATCGTTTGCTTGGAAATATATACACACAAAAAGTATGTGTCTCTTTTGTTGTGTTTCATTTTTCTTTTCCTATGTGCAAATTTGTATGTAAGTGAAATTAGATGTAGACAACATTCAGATATACTCCTCCCCATGTTTATTGTTTTGGGAAGATATATAGTTGTTATTTATTTCGTCCTCAAAAAGGAATTATTACAATAATAGGCTTTATATTAAGTGTAATAAGAAACATTGGTTTCACCATTGATCACAATGGTGGATAATGTATGTTCTTGTGCGGGGGTTTGGTGAGAGCCTATGAGGCTCCATGACCCAATATGGCAGGGTGGAGAGCAGGCCGCCTTTTGTTGTATTTCATTTTACTTTCCCTATGTGTAGATATGTATGTTTGTGAAATTAGACACATACAACATTCATCCCTATGTGCAGATATGTATGTATGTGAAATCAGATGCAAAAAAAAATCATATATACTTTTTCCTAGATGTTTATTCTTTTCATAAGATCATTGTTATTTTTTTTGTAGGCCTATACTTAAACTTCTCCACAAAAATTTATTGCTATTTGGCATGGCTTGGACCTATGTCCATTCATCCAAAATTTCCAGAACATTTGACAAAAGAACTGGTACATAGGTTTCAATTGGCAGTTGTCGTTTCCTATTTGAGAGCAGCATTGTGCATTTATTCAAATTTCTCTTGTTAACTAAAACATGTGGTACATGTTCTTGTGTGAAGCAATTGTCTTAGGCTTAGGATTTTCAAGTTGTCTTTGTAAAAAAAGAGGAAAAACAACATCCAAAACATGTGTGAAATTAGATGTAACCAACATTCATATATAGTACTACCTATTATGCATGTAATGAATGCAATGCATACATACATACTTACAAAAAAAAATATATGTTGATATATATGTTACAACCATTGCCACTACATGGAAACCATACAACAATTAATGTTGATGCCAATCGGTATTTAATTATAAAAAACATTGATAGCACCATTGATTCCACTGGTGGAAAATGTATGTTAGTCTGCGACTATAATCAATGGTGAGTAGTGCAAACTGTTACAGCAAGCCACACAAAAACAACCAACAATGCCTTATTGAGAAGAACATGAACTATTTTATTACTTTGCAACCATCCTCACCACACAAAAACCATACAAAAATTAATGTTGATGCCAACTAACATTTAATTTCACTGGCCTTCTCTATCGATGTGCCAAATGCTTTTAATATAAAAAATAAAAAAAATCTGCCACCTTTTTTCCAACCAGGCACCAGACGCCGGAAGGGTTAAAAACTGGGAAGGCTAATGAAAATTCTGGCCAAAGTGCACACAATAAGGGAAAACCACAAAACTGGAGGTTTCATAATTTTTTCATTTGATTTCTGTAGTTTTAATCTTCTTGTGTTAGGTAAGTGTAGAGTATATTGTTGCTACATGTGAGTTCATAAAGTTATGTTGCATATGTCTATCTTTGATATTGCTATGGTTGCATAACTTAGAATGATAGGATCTATATTAAGTGCAATAAGAAACCCTTTGTAGAGTATTTTGAAAACAATCTATGTTCTTACAAAACAACCAACCAAGAACATACATTTTCCATCACTGCGATCAATGGAGGCATTAATGTTCCATATAACACTTAAAATATAGCTTATCATTCCAAGAATCTCACAACAGAATAAACATAGGGATCAGTATGTATTAATGTTGTTTGCATCTACTATGACATACATACATATCTGTACATAGGGAAATACATTGTCCATCACTATGATCAATCATGGAATCACCAAGACTTTTTTATTGCTTTTGCAATCATCACCCCATGCAAAAAAATATAAAATAACCTCCAACCACCTTCACAGAATCTCAACAACGGATGATCAAACTTGCACCTTCATAGAAGCTCACCATCCTGGCATCAACATTAATTGTTGTATGGTTTCCGTGTAGTGGTGATGGTTGTAATAACACCTGCCATTTAAAACCTCAGAAAACATAGAAAAAGTTTGTGTAATTTTCAATAAGGCATTGTTGGGTGTTGTTCTATGGCTTTACCTGTTATCATAGTTGTGATCTAGGATGATGAGCTTCTGTGAAGGTGCAAGTTTGATCACCCTATTCAACACATTTATCAATACATACATATATATAAGTTTCCATCCATCTATATATCTAAATTGTCTCCATCTAATGCCACATACATACATTCCTACACATACTTTTTGTGTGTATATATTTCCAAGCAACAGATTCCTACATATGCATCCAATGCATGATGTTGGTTCCCAGGGCTTGGCACTTCAACATTAATTTTTATATGGTATCTATATAGTGATGATGGTTGTAATAACATTAGCCATTTTAAACTTGAGAAAACATATTCCTTTCCCACAAAAAAAAAATCATTTATGATTTTCCCTTTTATAACCATTGCAAATTGTGTTTTATGTGACTATGGAGGACAACCACACACCACTGTCATGTGCTTGTGAGAGGACAAACAATTTTTTGTTTGCATCACATTATTTATCCCCACAAGCACATGACAATGGTGTATGTTTCTCCATTCAACATAACTATTTTCAATGTTATGGTTGGCTTGGTTTTCATGTTGTACATATCTACATTTTTTTGCTTTCTAGATATATAGGTGTCTGAAGTTAGATGCACCTTTTTAGTTATTATTTCTTTGAGCCTCAAAAAGGAATTGTTAGAATGATAGGCTCTATATTAGGTGTAATAAGGAACATTGGTTTCACCATTGATCACAGTGGTGGACAATGTATATTCTTGCTCGGGGGTTTGGTGAGAGCCCATGAGGCTCCATGACCCAATATGGTAGGGTGGAGAGCAGGCCTTCTTTTGATGTGTTTCATATTATTTTCCCTATGTTTAGTTATGAATTTCTATGAGATTAGATGCACATAACATTCATATGTATGATAGGTTGTATATTAAGTGTAATATTAAACATTGATCTCTGTATTTATTACAGTTGTAGACAGTATACCTATTGTCTACATCATGTAATTCCACATACATACATTTCCATACATTCTTTTTTCTATGTATATATATCCAAGCAATAGATCCCTACAAATGCATCCAAGGCATGCAATGCCTATATATGTTCTTGCTAAGAAACATTTGTTTCACCATTGATCAAAGTGGTGGACAATGTATGTTCTTGCTCAACGGTTTGGTGAGAGCCCATGAGGCTCCATGACCCAATATGGTAGGGTGGAGAGCAGGCCTGCTTTTGTTCTGTTTCATTTTATATTTCCTATGTGCAGATGTGTATGTTTCTAAGATTAGATGTATACAACATTCATATGTATGATAGTTTGTATATTAAGTGTAATATTAAACATTGATCTCAACATTGATTATAGTGCTAGACAATTTATGTTCTTTTTCGGGGGTTTGCTGGGAGCCCTCAAGGCTCCATGATGCAATATGGTAGGGTGGAGAGAAAGCCTTCTTTTAGTGTGTTCCTGATCCTATTGCTTTGTTTCTTATAGAAGTGGTTATACACTAAGACAATATGCTCTATTTTTTAATCTTTCACCAAAAAAGTTTATATGTGGACATGTGTGTATGTAAAATTACTTACAAACAACATTCATATACATCTAAATTTAAAATAATTGATACATATATATATACATCTTTGCAACTTATGCTTTCCTTGCTTCCTATCCATCACACCCATATGCACCTGTGTTTAGAAATTCTCCTCTTGGTTCTTGTTTTCCATCATGCTACTAAACAATTGTGATGTTTTGAGTTGGATTAACCTCTTTAGCTATACAATTGTTCTTTAAGTTATTGTTTGCAAGCACTTTATTATTTTCCTCATATTATGGTTGTAGGCTCCTCAACCTCATTCAAGTTCCAGTCCTACATCAAGTGTGGACCAAAAAAGGAAGCAAAATTCCAAAGAAACCAAATCTATTATGTGTGGCATACAGACTAGATTTGTGCAATTCATTGGGCCAAATACTTGTAACAAAGAGCCACCATAGTTCATCCTTGCTTGGCTCTACCTAATCAAGAGGTTGCATTGCAATTGTTGTCGAAATTGTTGGAAGAACATGATCGCTTCTATAGTCATGCACCCTCCATCCCTTGGTAGCTTCCACACAACCTTCCCAATGAAGGTTCCTCGACAATGAGTGGTTGTGGATCTCAACACAGCCTTGATGGTCATGGCTTGTCATCCACATCATTAGTCCATCACCATTTTAACAACATATTTGGAGATTATTTTTGTGTTGTAATGCAGTCCTTCCATTGGTGCATTGATGCTTTGTCTGATTTGAAAGTTTGTAGTGTTTTCAAGGAAAGTTGCATCAACATGAAAGTGCGAGCATCCAACCTTGACGTCATTTTTCTACATTGTTCTTTTGAAAAGGGCATCCATCGATTCAGTTCAATGAACAAGATGGATCCAGGACCACAACCTCCTATCCTTGCAAAGCTAACTTAGGTTGAAGAAATGCTTATAGCTAGAGGAGGCCAATACAAATATAGTGGCCATACTATAAGCTTCCCTCAATACATCACATCCATTGCAACTTTGTTGCCACGTTGCCTACATGATGTTGAAGTGGTTATTGTTCAAAGAACTAGAATTCAGGGAACGAACTATGATTGCTATGTTGGCAAACATAATGTCATGGTTGCATTGATATACAAAATTGAAAATGATCCATACTATTGTGATGTTACAATTAATTGTGATGCTTTAAATTTGTTGCCTACTACAAGTACTGACATCACCGATCTTCTACACACAATGAAAGAACTAGTACAAAACATGTAGTTGAACCAATGGAAACTTCAGAAATTACTGTTGATGAGGAAGCTGAGCTTGAGGACTCATCATCATTTATTCCATTGATGCCCAACCCTCCTTGAGAATTGTAGGAAATCAGAGATGCCTTGCAAATTGAAGACATTAGTCAAGATACTTTGCCTTGGCCTGAGATAAATTCTAACCCTATCAATGAATACAATATAGAAGGGTTATTAAGCATGGATTTTCCAACACTGTTCCCCACTGGAAAAAAAATTCCCCTACAGTCGAGAAGCATACAGATTCACTTACATTAATATGCATTAAACTTGATGAGACACTATGATAATAGATTTGGGAGGCATGTCAAATTTAGATATTACCTTTATAATTTAATAATGAGACATCGAAGCCAGCAGTCGGCTTCCATTTTCATGAAAACAAACTTGGAGGAAAGGATCCCAAAGTCTATGGTTGCATTGCAACAACTACTCCAGGATGCACCGAACACCCAGAGAGCAAACCAACTCATTCACTTTGGTGCATCTTTGTGAGGGATGCACTCATATTGGGGTAAGTGCCGATAAGAGCTCACTATAATGATCCACTAGCTTGGGACACCAGATCTCTTTATCACTATGAGAGCTCCACAAACACAAAATGGCCTAATTTGCACAAGGTACTTGATCATGGTGCCCAACCACATATGTCGTACTCCTGAGATGCTTCATGGACAATGTTGTCCAGAACATGCATATAACAACCTTGTACATGCACTTGCGGTTCACCATTTTCTGTGACAAGGACATTGAGAGGATTTTCCATACAAATGATTACTATTATAGGTATGAGTGGAAACACCATGGATTAGCACATGTCCATGGTTTCTTGTGGCTTCCAAGTGCCCCAAATATGGGCATGCTTGACTGGTCCAACCCACATGAGGTTCAGCAGGAAAAAAGCTTCTTTGATCACTATGTTTCAGCATGGAATCCTCATTCCCCATAATAGCTAATATCAAGAGTCCACCACTCTTCTTTGGAGGAATCGTGTTTTCTTGACACTTCACAAATTTCTTGCATGGACCCAATGGTGGATTACGAATAGCTGGTGAACACGATGCAGAGGCATAACAAATGTACTTAGTACACATGCCTTAGGAAAAAAGGCCACCAATTACAATGTCGCTACAAAGCTCCATGGAATGCACAACCATCATTGACATTGTCAATTGACAATGAATCAAACAAATCCTATAAGGTAGCAAGAAATGATAAGTTCCTTAATATCTACAACCCTGATATGCTTGCAATCTGGTGAGCAAACGTTGACTACTAGCCAGTCTTGTCAAGACAAATTGTGCTAAACTACATTTCCAAGTATGCATCAAATTCTAAAAAAAAAGTATAATTTAAGCTATATTGATATCTTGCAGAGGCTTGCAAATACAAATTCATCTAGGGATAAAGCATTGCTTGCCTATAAAAATTTCATGATGAACTTGGTTGAAGATCATGACATTGGTGCACAAGAAACATGCCATATGTTGCAAAATTTTCCCCTTGTCATGTCAAGCTTGCATTTCCTATCTTTGAACATGAGTAGGAAAACATTCTGCCATTTGAAAATAGCTGATAATGGTGAAGATCTTGCAAGTAGTTATATTCATTGTTACATGCAAAGACCACCTGAGATGGACACTATATCCCTTATTGAATTTTCACAATTATATATACATCAAAAGAATTGCAAAGGCTAGGGTTGGCATTTCTGACCACACCCTAATGTCATCATTATTTACCCACTATTCAAGTCTACCCCCCTAAGCATTGTGATACCTTTGAAACATTTTGTTGGTTGGAATTGCTACTATACAAGCCTTTTCGAAATGTCAAAGCAGATATAGGCCTCATTAGAGATAGTATAACACAAAACTGGAGACTATTTCATGTTGATGGCTATCACCCTTGGCATGTTAATAGAGTTATTGCTCCCCCCACTAGTTAAGAAGAAGGTGATAGTGATACTAACATCACCTAGTCTCTGCCTCACATAGATGAATATGAATGGGAATTGCTTTCTTTCCTTGGTGATACAAACAATGCTTGCTTCGACTAGTTGCAACTATTAGGTAGATAAGACTTTGATTTAAATCACATGTGGGGCACACACCATGTTCCTAAGAATCTACACAATTTTGCTATAAAGTTCATCTCAACAAGTAAATTGCATACAACTAAAGATAGTCTTTTCCCACCTGCTGCAATTGCACTTTGCCATCAACTATCTCCTAAGCAAAAGCTTGCTTTAAATATCATTGAATATCACCATCTTGGCCCATCTTCATCATCACCATTGCATATTATTATTCAAGGTACTACAAGTATAGGTAAATCATTTCTTATAGACAACATCTAGAGAACACTAAATACATCACCACATCAAAGAATGAATCCTTTGATTGCTTTGGCACCAATGGGGGTGGCCACTTACAATATACATGCCTCTAAAATGCATGCAGCTCTTTGGATACCAATTAGAGATATGAATCCATTCAAAGGACGGTCATTGACCATATTTCAAGAGGACTTAAAACATATTAAGTACATCTTAATTGATGAAATGAGCTTCTTGGGACCCAAGTTGTTACTCAAAATAGATAATCGATTGTGCCAAGCATTTCCTGCTAGGCATATGCAACCATTTGGTGGTGCGTCTATTATACTTGTGGGTGACCTAGCATAGTTGCCATTTGTTTTGTACAAGACTATCTACACTTCTTACTCCACAACCTTGACTCTTTGGCACACTTTTAATGTTGGCATGCTTGACACGGTCTTCTGCCAACATGGACAATCCGATGCACAACAACAGTTCCATAGACTCCTTTTGAATATTAGAAATTCTCGGGCATCTCAAGCTGATTGGAAAACTCTTATGAATCAAACAAACTCCATGCTTTCACCTAAACATAACCAAGAGTTTGATGCAGTTATTCACTTATTCCCAACAAATAGGTTGGTCACCTTGCATAATAGAAAAATGCTTCAATAGTTAAATGTTCCCATTGCAATTAGTATTACTAAAATTACTCAGCAAAACACACCTAATTATGGCAATGATGAGCAACTTCAAGTAGATATCTTACTTGCAATTGGCGAACAAGTAATGTTAACAACAAATCTTTGGGTGGCAGCTGGCCTGGTCAATGGATCATTGGATTTTTTCAAGTCTATTATATATTTTAGGGGTGTTAAACCACCTCAACCACCTGACTATGTTGTTGTGCACTTCCCAAAATACATTGGCCCAGCATGGGATCAAGACAACCCAAAATCCAACTCCATTCCCCTGATCACATGGGGCAGCCAAACAAAGCTCCCCTTGACAATGGCTTGGGTAATAATAATACATAAATCTCAAGGCTTGAACTGGAGAAAGCTACAATAGATATTGGAACTAAAGAAAGATAAGGACTAATGTTCACAACTCCTTCCTGTGTAAAATCAATTACAAGAATACACATAGATCTTCCTTTCTCTTTTGATAGATACTCCAGATTACATGCCAACAAATACAGTGCACTCTGAATCAAAGAAGAGGATCACCTCCAACAATTGTATGCATTGCCATCATAATGAAAGGTTTCTATTCTTTACGGTAGCTATAGTGCTTCTCCTTTCCCTCTTCATTTCAATGCATATAGAATTTGCATCATTTCTAATTTTGCTTCCTTGTCATTCCCTCCATAATGTAGTCACAATCACTCCTGCTAAGCTACCCAGAGTTTTGCTTCTATGGTGATTACTAAGAGAAGTTGTTCAATTCATGCATTATGATTCTCATCTCCTCCAATGACAAACCCGAATACCTTCCTCTTCTTTGGTTGACCATATAACATTTATATTTAATTTATCTCTAAATTTCTTCCTCTTCTTTGGTCAATGATGCCACTACCAGTGCTCTTGCCTTCAAACCATTTGTGTCTAACTATATCTTATTGAAACCATTTTAGATTGCAAATGTTCTCAGTTGTAACTACAGATCTCCACAATGCTAAATAGATTTGTGATCTCATGTTTGGCATGGTGTACAAGCTGCAACTACATTCCATTTATATACAAGGTAATGCTATATGTTATTTATTCCATCTCTTATTTCACA
>VDFB02149562.1:0-23716 GCA_007258455.2 Sequoia sempervirens | reverse complement strand
AAAGGATGAGTTGGGGTTGGTGTTGAGTTGTTGCTTGTGTGATGGTATGTAAAGGATGTGTTAGCTCTCAAAAATGTAGGTGAAATGCCTCAAGAGGTTTCCAATATCTTGATATGCTTTAGGGTAAGAGACAAGGTCAAAAGCTTTCAACCTTCTATGCTTTAGGTGCTGCTAGACCTAGGTGGGTGTACCTATCTGAATGAAGTAGACTTGACTTATGATTATCCTTTTGCAATGATTTGTCCACAATGGCAGATGGAAGTGAACAAATGAAATCAAACTTGGTACAAATAGCAATAGCGATCTTCTAATCTAAATCCTAAAATGTTCAATTAATAGATGTAAAGAAACTGAACGAATCGAAATGATGAAATGAAAAGACCAGTGCCTTATTGGGTATGCGAAGTCGAATGAAACAGAAGTGGGCAACTTATTCTGGCAGACACTCAAATTGTTGGCATATATTTTGTTTATAACTTGTATAAACATGCAAGATTATGACTACTAAGCTCTACTTTAATAATCCAGATGAAACTCCTTGATTACTGTAATCAACCAAAAGGATTTAATCTCTCCTTGAGAGAGCCAGTTAATTAATCACACAGATACAACAAATGTGCACTGATAAACTAAAAATAAACTTTCTATATCAATTTAAACAACCAGAAAGAATCAACTTGGAGATAGCTTAGCAATACTTTTCAATAAACTCAATAGACAATTGACACTAGAGATAAACAGCCACACCAACTGATTTTCATTGAAATTGCCATTTGAAAAAATGCATCATAGTCTCTGATCTGAGAAATTTATTCTATTGTATCCATCTCTACCTACTGTATATCCAATATCTAATCTAATGAATCCCTTTCACAATCGGGAATGAATATTTATACATATGCATCTAAACAGACACATCGCTTCATATTCCAATGTCTGCAAACAGTAGTATTTAGCATTCACATGTCGGCCACAGTGTTTGAGTTCCTATTAATCATTCACTGAGACAACCCTATAAGTATGTCAAAGGCAATTATGACGCTATTAGTCATCCCTTTTGTTTTGTTTGCTTCACCGTAACAATATGATATCGGGGAGACCTCATGTAGATTTCGTTATGTTTCACTGAAAGTCTCCTTTTACCTCTTGTATGTCGCTATAACATAATGGTCCTCTCGCCGATGTATCCTTCTATCTTATGTGGGTTTCTATAACATACCGACATCGAGGAGACCTCCCGTAGAGCATGGTATATTTTACCGAAAGACTTTATCCACCTTGTGTGTCGCTGAGACAAAACAATCTTCATGCTGAAAAAACTCCCCATTGTGTTACATTAGTGAGACCCACGTGAATTCACTAGGACTTACTCTGAAGTCACATTAGTCTCACCAAGATGTCTTTTGATTGAAACTTCATGTGTAATATTGGCGAGACCGGAGGTCACTCGCCAAGACCTCACCTCGATAGCTCCAACTCTTACCGATATAAAGGGTAAAAGCAAGAAGTTGGGTACATTAAGAGGGGAAGTTTCGGCCAAAAAAAAAATCTCGCAGAAAACACGTACACGTTATTAAAAAAATGCGTGTGTTTAGGATCGGGTACCCGATTCTAAAAAAATGTGTATGCACTATCAAACGCGCATTTATTATACCATGACGCGATTATATAATGCTGCACACACATTTTATAAACACATAAAATTAATTATTTTAAAAAAAAAAAATAAATACCTTTTGTGAAACAAGCGCACGCTTAGAACACATACGCCGCTTTTACAACGCTGCATGTGTTTTGAACTCAAAATGCGTACGCGTTTTAGAACGCATACGTATTTCTAAAAAGTATTTATTTTTTTAAATAATCAAGAAAGTAAGGAACACATATGCATTTTGTAACGCATACACATTTTGTAAAAAAGTGTGCATTTTTTAAATTCAAAATTCCCAACCCACATGCTGCCTCGGTTTTAGGCTCGAAAAAGGCTTGGCAATCCGAGCCTTAGCCTTTGACCTGCAACTAAAAAACTAAGGAAAATTGAAGAAGAATGTCCAACTTTGACAACATAGATGATGGACTTTTTTTCTGAATGAGTCTATAAAATTAAAACCCATTAGAGAACACAATGTCTACTTTATAAATATATAATTTTTGTTAAAATTGGATTATGTTTGCTATTTTTTAATCAATTTCTAAGCAAACTAGTCCTTAAACTTGAAATATTAGGTTTTTTTGGTTTTTTAATAACTTTTTATTGGTTAATTTTATTGTAAAAAAAATTATATGGGACCAAACTTCAGACAATTCTCTACATAATGAAAAAAAAGAGAGTCAAAAAATGTTTTGTTTAGGTCCAATTATGTTGTTCGTACACGTTGATTTGAAAAAAAATCAATTGAGGCCAATAAAAATTTAATAAAAAAAAAAATATTCAACGAAAAATTATAAAAAAAAATCCAGACCAAACTTCATGTTGTTAGCTCTCTTTTCCTAAAAGGAATTAGCAAAATAATTTTATTTGGGCCAAAAAGTGTTGTCTGTACACCTGCTTGGTATGGTAAAAAAATAGGGACTTTTAAAAAGTGGTTTTTATAGATCCTTATCAAAATGTAATTTCTATAAACTGGGTATTTTAATAATTTATATATTTGGAAACTAGACTCAAAATGCTAAATTTCATATTACTGAATTTTTTTAAGATTTATTGTGGAAGTGCCTCAATTTTTCAGTCCAAGTGTGACAAATTCTGAAAAACAGCAAAAACATTTCCATTTTTTGAGCTTTTTGTGTACCCAACTTCTTCCATCAGCCCTAAACCTTTTCTGCACTGTCAGTAAGACACAAGACATTCGTCAAGACATAATGCCGATACCGCTTAGCTCTCGCTGATGAACCTCCACATGTATTAGTCGGGGAGACATTTTCAACTCGATAAGACACTACCCTGACGACCAAACTCCTACCGATAGGTTTCTCCTCAGTCGCTGAAACAATGAAAGAGTCATGCCGAAGGTGAATGCACACGACCTATGATCACTGAGACATCAAAGAAGTCTTGCTGACAGACCTGCAGCATACATATGATAGCATAAAAGCAACATGGGTTGGGGAGATAGTCATGAACCTATGTCGATAGGAATTGCAATCTGGAAAATGCATGGCCTGATGGATTTTATGGGGCAATATGGGAAAAATATAAGTAAAAATACTATGAAGAGAGGAAATTGTGCTCAAATTAAGACTCATTTGGAAGATCCACAAATAAGGACAACATGAAAAATCATCAGGAATTTACAGTTCCAATAGGATGATTTGGCGTTGGTGTTGAGTTTGTCACTTATGTGATGGTGGGTAAAGAATTAGAGGATTCTTTGGATGTCCCACAGGGTATGTAGGTGGTTCATTGATTGAAGGGAATCTAATGGACACTTTTGCATGCATAACCTCAGGGGTCTTGGTTTGATGTATCTCTAAGGAGGACATATTATTTTCTTGCACCATAATAGTCTCCCTAGGAGGAGAATTGTTAGGAGAAAGACAATCCAAATGTTCTTGGCATTCAAGGACTTGTTCTTCTAAAATGTCATCATCCTAAGTAAGGGAGCTATCCATGGTTAAATTGTCTTGGTCTATGATGTGTTCCCTCATAAGATTATCATGATTTTCATTGATTGGATCATGTAACACCATAATATCATCTTCACTAATAGGAGAGATATTAGGAGAGGGGAAATTGTCTTGTGCCATAAAATATACCCTAGTAGGAGAGCTTTGAGGAAAGTGAAAATCAAGAGGTGCATCACGTTTTGAAGCTTCATCACAAATAGGGGAGTCATGAAGGGAAGAAAAACTAGAATTTTCATGTGTGTCAATGATTGGATCTTTGTGTTCAAATAGAGCCTTCCAATTGTTAGGAACATTAGGAAGGAGAGAAATAATGTTGTAACTCTCAATCATTTGGTTTCTTGATACCAACATATTATCCTCACAAATGTGTTGGTCATGATCGTTCATGAAAGTATTGTCACAAATAGGGGAAATGTTGGGAGATGAATATAGACTAGGTAAGGTGGTGGCAATGCATTCATCTTGTGTTACACTATCTTCCCAAGGGGAATGAGGAGAAGGAAAAACAAGACCTTCATGATGCTCAACAATTGTACTTGCGTTCACCAAGATACCTTCATCATGAAAAGGAGAGGTATCAGGAGGATGAAAATTATGAAAATCATGTTTAGCTATGTTTGTATTCCCTTCTAACACATCATCCTCACAAATAGGAGAGATAGGAGGAAGTGTAAGTTTAAGACAAGTGTTAACATTTTCATTCTCTTGTGCTAGGAGAATATCATAACTAGGAAATGTATTGAATGGAGAATATGAATGTCTTAGTTAACTAGCTTTTTCTTTGCAAATTTGGAAAAGATTGACACTAAAATTTTGAAATAACAATCTATGCTAGCTCAAAATACAATGTAAAATTCTAAAATGAAATGCAATTTACGAATGATAATTGACTTATTATGCTATGTGGGTATGTGAAGGATTGTGATGGGCAAAAAAGTGGCGATATGATGGGGTTTTGTAGGGTATGTAGTTGACAACTTCTTTTTTACCCAAAATTGATGAAACAAAAAGGGATTTTAAAGGAGATTCTCAACTTTCCACCAATATAAATTATGTTTTACTTTGAATTTAATAAATAATAATTATTTATTTTCTATTTTAAAATTGTCCAAAGTCCCAATTGATAGGTTGATTGTGATGTGTAGACATCAACAAAGTCATGGCAAATTAGAAAAAATCGAGTTAGATTAACTTGATCAGAAATTTGAATAAGTTATCTGAGACATTAAAAATATGTAAGAATAGGGATCTGTAGCAATTGAACGTAGTTTCTAAACTACTGTTTGTTTTAAAAATAACAAACCATTTGGTGAAAATTGAAATTTCAATACAAATGGTGCAATTCTAAATTTCTGTGAAAAATTGAAGAGGTAGGTCGACCAATTCTAACTGTATAAATGATAACATTTTTTCTAAGATTTTATATATATAGAGGACTCATTCTCGATAGATGCATATTTTTTATTATTTTTACAAGAAAAATAATTAATTATGAATTTTTATTAAACTATTTAAAAATATAAAAACTCTCAGATACTGAATATCTAACTCTGGTCAAAACTTCAAGAAATTCAATTTCTTAACTTCTATAGTATGCAAAGCATAGAAATATTATACCATTTGGAAGCTATAGATTTTTTTCAATCAACCTATCAATCAGGACTTTATTTGTAATTTGAATAGAAAACGAATAATAATTACTTATTAAATTCAAAGTAAAGCATAATTTATATCGATGGAAAGCTGAGAATCCCTTTAAAACCCTTTCATTTTATCAATTTTGGGTTAAAAAATAGTTGTCAGCTACATACCCATCATATTGCCACTTTTTGGCCCATCATGATCCTGCACATGCCCAATTGAAAAACATCTATAGCTTTCAAACAGTATCACATTTTTTGAATCTGAAACATGTCACATTCTATGCTTCACATACTATAGGATAATAATTAAAAAAAAAATCGCTAAGTTTTGACCAAGTTAAGGTGGTTAGACATACAAATTTTTTTATTTTTTAAAATTTGTAATAAAAAATTCATAAATAATTATTTACTTGGAAAAAAATTACAAAAAAATATGCATCACATTGGGACATGAGTCCTCTACTTATATATAAAATATTATAAAAAAATAATATCATTTTATTGTGGTTAGGGGGGTCAGACAGACACCTACTTCTTTTTTTTCCTTGAAATTTAAGTACTAGTGCATTGAAATTTCAAATTTTAACCAAATAGATTTTTTATTTTTTTTAAATAAACTTAGTACTTTAGAAACTACATTCAATTTGCTACAAATTATTTTCTTACATATTTTTGAAATAATATAGATAACTTATTCAAATTTTAATGTCAAGTTTCCTATCTCTGATTTTTCTGAATTTTTTGCCACTTAAGGGCTTGTTTTTTCCATGATGATCCTACATACTCATGTAACAATATGAAAATGCAAATGTAAAATGTAAACCATGCATGAAATGAGCTAATTTAGGCTAGATTTGATTAAATGGATGATGTAGAAATGCAACCAACTGATACAGGTATGAAATGGCACCAATTAGAAGCCTAAAAATAGGGTTTTCAGCTTTGTAAAAGACAGTTTCAGGGGTTAGAAGGGACTGATTCGCCCAGGGTGGCGAATGAGTCCTAGTATGGAATTTTTTCATAATTTTTAGAAATTTTTGAGGGATTTTGATGTGTTCTAAGTGCTATGATGCAGTCCTAAATGAAAAATGCAAAATTTTAGAAAATTTAAATGAATTTAGATGGCAAAAATGCAACCTAAATGCACTTTTTATGAATGCAAAATTTAACACCTAGCATGCAAATGAATCATGTAAATCCTAATGAAATCTAGATCTATGATGATGAAGGACTCCAAATCATAAAAGATAAGTATTCAAAAAGCAAGTTCACCAAAATGTAACATAGATTTTTGGCACCCACTTGCTTTCTAGCTCTCCTAGGGTTTTTCACCTAGAAGGAGAAAGATGGGCCAAAAAAGCTAATGTTACATTCAAAGTCAATACAAAACGGATATAATAAGGATGAAATATTCCTAGATACAATTCTTGAATGCAAGAAACAAATGAGATTGATTGAATAATGAGTAGAAACTAAAGGAAAACAACTTGTTTGAAAACACATTGTGTAATGCAACAATGAACTAGGAATGAATATAAAACTTAACAGAAATGAACTAAACTGAAAGTGTGCACCTAGAATGTGGATGGAGACTGGAAATTTCTTTTGAAATTCTTTTGATGCTAAAATTTAGGCCTAGTGGGACTCATTCGCCATTCTGGGTGAATCAGTCCCAATTCTGCCAAATTGTACTAGAACCCGTTTTTTGACAAAAAGGTACTCAAAAACGCAGAAAACTCAAAATTGACCCTGGAGTGGGACTCATTTTCCACTCATGGTGGATGATTCCACTTTTTAAGTTTTGGATTTTCAAAGATGGATTGTGAAGCTTTCGATCGGCACTTTGATAACCTACAAGTGTCCTCTTCCAAAACTCTGATTTACAGGTTTGAAAATGGACTTTTGTTGATATTTTGACTTGTTGAATGAAGAGAGGACTTTAACAACCTTGAAAATTGATCTTCAATGATTTCCAAGCTTTCAAGAGACCTAAATTTGCAAACATACAAGACAAGAGAGAGAGATGTTGAATGTTAGGGAATGGGGGTTTGCCTTAGTCAAACCCCTTTTAGGTAATTAAACCAAAATGATGAAAGAAAGGAATGAAAAATGCAACAATGGAATAGATTACCTTGCCATGATGACCGATCTTGAAAGTCTGCAACATAACATGTAGAATCTACCCTTAGATGTCTTAGGAAGCTAAATTGAAGACTTGCAATGTAAATGCCCTAGCTTTCTTGACTTGAGATAGAAGATAGATGATGAATGAATTATGTGAATGTGTTAATGGATGAATAGCTATAAAAATGAGTTTAGAGAGGTGATTTTATGGAAATTCACCTTATTTTCCCATTAATTAGATCCCTAAGGCTGACATGGGACTCAGTCGGCACTAATGGGACTCATTCGCTCAAATGGGACTCATTTTCCACTAATGGTGAATGGGTCCCACCTAGATGGGACTAATTCGCCACTAATGGGGAATGGGTCCCCCAAGGGCCATTTTTACTAGCTGGAGTATCGAAAAGTAAGAAAAATAGGCTTATGTGATGACTATGTCGGTTATTTGATCAAATTATGCCTCGAGATGCATAATATGGGTTAATAGGGGCCTATTATTGATTATGTAAAGAGTAATTAGGGCTTGGGACACAAAATTAAATGTGAAAGTGTGAATAAATACACTTTACAACACTAAACTGAGGTCCACATAGCCTAGGAAGGCACAAGAACCAATGTGAATGTGCAAGACACATTACAACACTAGTTTAGCATTAAGTTTATGTTATAAGCCTTCTAGATTAATGTGAGGATGTATTTAAATATATTTTATAATATTGAATTAGGGAGAAATAGGTTTATATAAGTGTGAAAGTATCTTACAACACCTTTACAAGACGTTGTTAAAAGCATGTTATTCAATTTTCAAGGGTCCAAGACCTAATGTGGATGCATAAAATTCCTCACAACACTAGATTAAGACCTCATTAAGTCTATTTTATCATGAATTAATCTCATGTCAAGAAAAGGGTACTATTTTATATGACATAATAAATATGCAATTTTTTTTTAAATTTCAATGGAATGTAATGCAAAAATGCAAGCTATATGAGCTTTTCACTAATGCAATTTTTAAAACCCTAGGATGCAATTTAAACAATGCCACAATTAATGCAATTTTTAAAACCCTAGGATGCAATTTAAACAATGCCAAAACTAATGCAATGTTGATTCAAGTTATACCTAGGATGTAAATGCACTTGAAATCAGAAGTAAAATTTTCTAAAGGTGGGTTCACCAAAATGTGGACAAAGATTTTTGCACCCACGATTCTCTAGCACTTCTAGGGTTTTTCAGCTAAAAGGATATAGATGGGCCAAAATCATCAGCAATGTCCCAAATCAAAAGTAATGAAAATATGAATGAAATATGCCTAGATGCAATGTCTAAATGCAATAAACTGATAAAGGAAATGGATTATTTATGTAAAACCTAAGAAATGCAAGTTGTTTGAAAACACATTGTAATGTGTAAAATGACCTAGAAATTCAAGTCAACAATAACAAAAATGAAAGAGATTGGTGAGGTGCACCTGGAAACCAGAATGCAATGCAAAGAGGCTATGGAATCCTACATAATTTTTTTTTTAGGCCAACTGGGATACTTACGCCAAGTTGGGTGACTTAGTCTTATTTCGAGGAGATTTTGTCAGAACAAGTTTCTCCCAAATGGGTATCTAGAAATGGAAAAATCACTTTTCAAGCCTAGTAGTGGGACTAATTTTCCATAGATGGTGACTTAATCCACCTAGGAATCTTGAGAAATTTGTGGCACAAATCTGAAGCTCTTAGTCTGCACTTCATTTCTTGACAGGTGTCTTCTCGGAGAGAACTAGCGATGTCTTTTGCAAAACTCCCCTCGCCACGAAACCATTATGTGGTCGGTACTCAAGCTCCCTCATAGCAAGGGCACAATGGATGCCCTACTTCATCTCTCATTGATTTTTCCTCCTCTACCAACCTCTTAGATGGTATGCAAAGCAGTTTCAAGATGAATCTCTCAAACGGAAAAGCCAATGCGAAAGGCTCATGCGACATCAGGTTGGAGGTTCCCTATGATGAAAGGGCATGGGGGGCTTCATTTTTCCCATGTTTTGATTTCAAATGAGACAGCTTCGGTTCAACAACATGGACGTGTGAAGAAAAATCAAGGGCTAGGGAATAGCTCATCCAGCTCTGGTGTAGGGGTTTTTCACTCAGCTAGAGGTGATGTCTTTGTTGACAATGGTGCCACAAAAATGTGGTTACATTTCATAGTCCTCCCCTCCCCCACAACTTCGGAAGTCTATCTGGATAGTTTGGCTCTAGATTAGGGAGGTTTTTCTGGCTGACCATGCTCTCATTTTTCATTTTATGAAGTCTTGGCCAAAGCTTTGTGATTTACATGCTTGGGTCTCAAGAAACTGGAAGGAATACCTAGTAGGAGAAATCAACATTTATCCCTGTGCAAAGAGGTTTCTCAATTTAGAGTTTGATTCATAGGAAGACAAATAATTAGTGTTGGAAAATGGTCAATGGCTCTACCAAGAATATTTTTTGTGCATGAAACCTTGGTTTCCAAATTTTGATCCGCGTATAGAAAATTTCACTACTGCAGTTCTTTGGGTGCGACTCCCATATCTTCTTATTGTTGGTGTAATTAATTATTAATTACACTTAGCATAAGTTTACTTAGGATTTATTTAATTCCTAAGATATAGGATCTTATCTTTATCTTATCGAGCTATCTTGTTGCTCAAGATAAGATTAGGTTTAGGCATCTTTGCTTTTATAAAGCAAATTATCTATTGTAATTAATTGGTCTTTCTGAATATATCAAATTACATGTTTTTATGCAAAGCTTCTGCTTTTTCATTTTCCTCTTCTGTGGAAGGTCTATTTTGGTTTGCAATCAGATCTTGGTTTTCTAACATGGTATCAGAGCCTTGATTTGTAGCCCCTTCTAAGATCAGAGTTCGTTCGGGGTCCCTCAAAGGTTTTTTTCCTTGAGTATATTTATGCAGTTTTTTGGATCAAATCGAGTTTCTCCATTGGATTCAGAGCACTGGAAAAGATTGAGGTTTGATGAAAGTCATTTTTTATTGGACCCATTTTTATTTTTGCTTCATAAATCCAGCTTCCACTCAGTTTTAGGAAAAATGATTTCTAGGTTTTGTAGCCAAGATCGAAATCTGATCTGGGTATCTTTCAGTTTTTTGATTTCTTTCACGGATCTGAAGAAAAAAGCTGCACAAAAACTGTTGCGCGTCATTTTTTTTCTCCTGGCTAAAGGTTTAAAAAATTTATTTCTTCATTTTCTACTTGCTGGATCAAGAAATGATTTCTGGGTTTTATTTTTTGCTTCAAAAAATTTCTGGGTTTCTATTTTTGTCATTTCATTATAAACAGATTTCTCAGAAATCAAATTTGAAGATTTTTCATCATGGAGGCAGATGTGAACATTGGTTTGTGCATGCACTCATTTTTGTTTTCATGCACTAGGTTTGCATTTTCTTTGTAGTTTATGCATGTTTTGCATTATCTCCTTTTACAATCATTAAGTTATTGTAATAAATGAACTGAGATAAATTTTTATTAAGGGGGGTTATTGCATCCATCTTTCATGATTGGTGACAACTCGCATGAGTTTGTCTAGTTTCCTATTGTCTCCTTTTAGCTTCTTTCTTGCTTAGCTGGACACATCGTTGGTTTGTTTCGGTTCACACTTCACATTGGGATTTTATAGTTCTTGATCCGCATTGGTTCAGATCTTTCTCATTTGAAGGCCATGGTTTTATGGTTAATGTTCCAGAATCTTAATGGTACTCGTCCTATGGGAGTTTTAGTTTTAGTTTGGCATTGACTTTGAGACACAGCTTCTAGATTTGTCACCATTATGGGTCCATTCATCCTTTCATCTACTGTTGCTTATAGATCCCAGGGTTGATCCAGTATGTGAGTTTCCAGTGTTCCTTGGCATTGGGTCTGCTATTGCATTTGTGATTCCAATTGTTATTTTGCAAATGGAACTATCTTTCCTTGGTTGCCAGATTTGGGGTTCCAGTGTTGCTTCATCAGAGTTCTTTCAGTGTTTCTTCGTAGCAGTTCATCTCACTGAGGGGGGTTTCTCTCTCTTTTCATTTGTACATGAGTACATGATCAAGCCTTGTTGCTGGGACTCATATTTGCATAATAATTTGTTTCTCCTAAGTTGCACTTATGGGGGTGTTGGTGTAATTAATTATTAATTACACTTAGCATAAGTTTACTTAGGATTTATTTAATTCCTAAGATATAGGATCTTATCTTTATCTTATCGAGCTATCTTGTTGCTCAAGATAAGATTAGGTTTAGGCATCTTTGCTTTTATAAAGCAAATTATCTATTGTAATTAATTAGTCTTTCCGAATATATCAAATTGCATGTTTTTATGCAAAGCTTCTGCTTTTTCATTTTCCTCTTGTGTGGAAGGTCTATTTTGGTTTGCAATCAGATCTTGGTTTTCTAACACCTATTTAGTTTTGGGAACTTGATTGCCTAAGGGATATTGGAAACAACCTTGGAAAATACCATTGTGCTTCAGAAGAAACCATCAATTATCAAAAATCTACATATGCTTGTATTTGCATTGGATTGGATTTAGCCAGCGGCCTCCCTGCTGAGATTTTGCTGAAGGTGGGCAACAGATCCAGGCGACAACCAATTGATTACAAAAAAATTGCATTCAGGTGTAGGAAATGCTTCTCAATGGAACACATCTCATCAAAATTTCATTTGTAATTGGTTTTATCTCCAAACTCAAGCAAGCCGACTTGGTGGATTGGGGTTGAATCTCAACACTATACCATTCCACCCACTCCTTCAAAGGTTTTCAAGCATCATTTGGTTTTTCCAAATAAAATATCCTCTTCCCCCATTCCTACAAAGGCTCCAACTTCCACATCTCTCTCCAAAGGTAGTTAAGCATCCTCTTTCTCAACTTCTCTTGCACCTTTATCAGCTTGTTCCAGTTTAGGGGGTGATTCTAAATCAAGTGATCTAGGAGAGAAGTCCCTCATAACAATGCATGAAACCATGGTTTCCTCTCAATGTGAAAAGGAATGGACCGAGGTTAAGAGATGAAAACCTATGATAGGGAAACATCAAATGTTGCTTAGGTCTGCCACAAGAGGTGGCAATAGTGAGGATTAGATTTAATTATCTATCTTGATGTGAATTGTAAATATTTTGAATAAATATAGAGTGCTACCCTCTCTAGTAGCGATTTTCCAAAAAAAAAAAAAGAAATAGAAAGAGAATGATCAATGAAAGACATGCAATGCTACAACTCACCAAACCCTTGATGTAGAAATTTAAAGATATGTAAGTAGATGCTCTAATGAATGCTTGATAATGCTTAGAATGCTTGAGAATTATGAATGCATGCTAATGTGTGAATGGATGTATTAGATGAATGGAGATACAAATGTTATGATAACCCTTTATTTATACATGATTTTACATAATTTCCCAAAAATAACACATCACAAGCTGACCTGAAGGTCTAGAAAATAATATCGTGTGAGAATTTTGAAGTAATTTTGATTTTTGTGCTAGTGGGACTAAGTCACCCCAAGTGGCGACTTGGTCCCACTAGGGAAATTTTACTTGGTGTTAGGAATTAAAGTGTATTTAATGAGGTTTAATAGGATTATTATCTAAACACACTTAAGTAGGGCCTAAAAGTGCATTAAGGGGTCATTTAAACATAATAAAGGGTTGAATTAGTGATGAAAAGCCTAGAAAAGTGTGAAAGTTTGTTACAATTCATTACAACACTTTGAAATATGGCTTGGTAAGTGATAAAAAGAGGTTATTTATGTGAATTATAATGAAAAGGTCCTAGAACAGTGTGAAAGTGGGTTACAACACTTCACAACACTTGTACAAGACATCATAGAATTCTTATTGATTCACAAGGACCCAAGACCTAATGTGAATGTATTAGCCACATGACAACATTAAATATAGGAAAAAATCAAGCCAAAATCACCAAGAAGGGCCTAAACATGACAAAAATTAGAAGGGTTACTTTTTTCATGTCCACATGTACAAACCAAAAATCACTCACCTTGAAACATCTTGAATTACTCGATATGGAGTTACCGCCATCATGGTAGTGCTTTGAAAATGATGAAGCCTTGAAAAAAAGGCTTAGAGTTTAGTATAAACCACCTACCCCCCCTTAGAAGAAAAATATTACATGCGATATGATAAGCACCAAGCAAGTAGATAAAGAAATAGAGAATAGTGAGACAAAAATTCATAGTGAATAATATAATCTCATTTTTTTGAGATCAAACACACTTCCCTTAGGAGATACAATAGACATAGCAATGGACATCAATGATCAAGAAAAAATCATTAAGATAGGTAAATTCATCGATGATGATGAAAAAGAAGACACTTCAACCTTGCTTCATGACTTTCTCAAACTATTTGCTTGGACTTATTCTGATGTGTCGAGAATTGACCCTAAGATTGTAACGCACAACATAGTCCTTGCTGAAAATTCTAAGCCTATTAGAGAAAAAATTCAAAAAATAAATCCTAAAATAGTCTTACTAGTCAAGGATGAAATTGAAAAACTCCTTGATGTTGGTTTCATAAGACCTATAGATTATTCTCCTTCAATCTAAAAAATTGTCGCAGTTGCCCAACCTGATAATCGTATTAGGATGTGTACAGACTTTTGTGATCTGAATAAAACATCTTTAAAAGATGACTTTCCTCTTCCTGATATCGACATGATAGTCAATTTGACTATGGGACATGCTTTGTTGTCATTCATGGATGGATTTTTTGGATATAATCAAATTTTCATCAACCCTCAAGATCAGTACAAAACAATGTTTACAACTATTTGCGAAAATTTTTATTGGGTTATGATGACCTTTGGATTAAAAAATGGAAGGGAAACATATCAATAGGCTATGGCATTGATATTCCATGATTACATACACAAGATCTTGGAAGATTATTTTGATGATATTCTCACTAAATCTTTAACACAACAAGATAATGTTAATGTTCTTCAGAAGATATTTGAGTGACTTAAAAAATACATCTTCTTAAGAAAGGAATACAATTTTATTGGAACAAGGATTGTAAATAGGCTTTTGAGAGTTTGAAAAATTATCTTGTAACTCCACCTGTTTTACAACCTACAATACAAAACAAACCATTCATTCTTTACATATTGGCTTCTTGCAATATTGTTGGCTCAACAAGATGACAAAGGAAAAGAACATCTTTTTTATTACATTAGTCAAATGTTGATTGATTATGAGCAATGATACACTACTAGTAAGTTGTGAAATTACTTATAGAATTTTGAAATACAAGTAATGATGAGGTTTGATCATCTAAAACACTTGTTCACTAAAATAGACTTATCTGGATGCTTAGCTAAATGGGTAATGTTGTTGACTGAGTTTGACCTTAAATTTGTTTCACAAAAATCCATTAAGGGTCAAGCCTTGACTGACCAGTTAGTTGATGCTCCTTCTCCTTTAACATTACCTGGTAATGATTCTTTCCCCAATGACAATTTTCTAACCATTGAAGATGATACATGGGAATTTTATTTTGATGGATCTAAGTGTAGAAATGATTCTAGCATAGGGGTTACAATCAAACCACCCGCAAAAGAGCCTATTCCCTTATCATGTCAGTTAAATTTCATGTGTAGAAATAACATCATTGAATATGAGGTGTTAATCGTTGGTTTGTGTGCCGCTCTTATTATGGGTGCTAGGGAGATTAAGATATTTGGTGATTCACAATTAGTCATCAAGAAAATAAATGAAACATCACAAATTATCAAATAAAAATATATCACAATGAAACTATTAGAGAATTTTGAATCCTTCACCATCGATAACATCCCTCAAAAAGATCATCGTCATGCGGATGCAATGGTAATTTCTGCTTCTCTCATTTCCCCTCAAGATCCTTCAAAAGAAATCACTTTCATTGTGCATACAATTATGAAACCATCGATTGACAATAAGGTAGATGAAGTGTTAGTGAAAATAGTCAATAACTCAAGTAAATGGTTTAATACAATATTCAATTATTTGAAAACTGGTACCTTTCTTGAGGCAACCAATAAAAATACTCACTCTTGTCTTCAAAAAGTTGCATCTAGATATATCATCTTAACTAAAATCTTATATAAGAAATCCTTTGATGGCCTCTTGCTTAGGTGTCTTAAACAAACCAAAATCCCTATAGCACTTGAACAAGCTCATGCAGGTGCTTGTGGGGGGAATTTTTAGGAAGATCATTAGTTCAAAAGTTACTCTGCATAGGATATTATTTGAAAAATATGGAACGAGATTTCCTTGAATACATTAAGAAATGTCACAAGTGTCAAGAGCATCAAAATTTAATTCACGCTCTTGCCTCTGAACTTCGTGCACAAGTTCCTACTTGGCCATTCTTGGTATGGGGCTTGGATATTATTGAAAAATTATCTCCACCCTCATCCACAAGACATACATTTATAATCACAGCAATAAATTATTTCACAAAATGGGTAGAAGCTATCCCCTTGCATTCAACAAGAGTTGATGTAATATGTCGTTTCATATTGGAACACATTATTGCTCACTTTGGGCTTCCTTCCACATTAGTTTCAGATAATGGAACACCATTTAAGAATAATTATGTGAAAAAGTTCTTAGAAACATTTAATATACAACATCGATTCTCAATGCCTTACTATCCGCAATCCAACAGACAAGACGAATCAACTAACAAAACTCTAGAGAAAATCCTAAGAAAGACAGTAAATAAAAATAATAAAGAGTAGCATACACAATTAACATATGCATTATGGGCTTATCATAATAGTATCAGAAGGTCAATAGGAAATACACCTTATATCCTTGTTTATTGTGTTGAGGTAATTATGCCCCTAGATTCAGAGATTCCTTTGAACATTAAGAATCACTCTTCAAGGGCTAATTGATGAAAATACTTATAGGGAACAACAATTACACCAGCTTGCAATGCTCAATGAAAGGCACATCAATTCCCTCAAACATCTTCAAGCCTATCATAAGAAAATGCAGCAAAGCTATAACAACCATGTCATCCCTCGTTCATTTCACAAGGTTGATTTGGTGCTATACGAGAATCAACAGAATGTCAATGCCAACCCAACAAAGAAAGGAAAGTTTAGCCCTAACTGGTTAGGACCTTATGTAGTTCAAGAGAGCTATGGGTTTGAAGCATATCTAATATCCAAAATGGATGGCACACCTCTTTGAGAACCTATTAGTGTCTTTTATTTGTGTTGATATTATGTCTAGCCCTTTTTTGAATAGTCTGAGTTTTAAAACAACAATATTAGACTTAATGGATAGTATGTCATTATCTCTCACATTTGCTTCATTCCTGACACATGGTCCTTTGTGTCTTGACTTGTGGGTATGATGTAGTTTTGGATTCTTACTCTAGGTATCATGCTATTTAGAACTTATGGTGTATGTTATGTTATGTTAAATCCTTATTGGTATTTAATGTTTTGCAGTTAAATCAGAAGTGCATTTAATTTAGCATAACATACTGCATCATATAAGAAAACTTAAAGAAAAGACATGTTAGACCATGGAGATATTTATTGAATAGTATAATACAAATTATTTAATAAATTACATTTCCATCTAACACATAAACATAAAAATCCATGCATACTTATATATATATATCAAAAGGTTTCAATACATCTCATCAACACTACAATGTCACTATGGTCTATGGTTGCTAGATTGGTCAAGATGTACTTTATGTGCCTATCGGGAGATGTTGGTGTGTGACCTAGATATACTCATGATGGCCATCTCCTACATAGTCTATAGTGACCTGTGTAGCTCACCCTTGCATATCAGTGCCTCCACCCGTTCTCACTTGACGTAGTCTCTATCATCTTGGATCCTCACAACCTCTCTCTAAAGCCACTCAACTTTTAACCATAAGATAGCCTCTATGTCAAATCTTCAAGCTATTCAAGCCTCCTCTAACTCAATGACCAGTGCTGATACTTCACCCTCAGTGTGCTCAGCATGCCTCGATACGTGAACATATGATCCCCTGAGCCTCACATAAGGCTCAAATAGGTTCATGCGCTCCACTATGAATGGTGGTGGCTTGAACTCTATGGTCGTAGCCTCATCTGCAAAAAGGGGTGGAACTATCTCTGTAGTTGCACATCGAAATAGGTCCTTGGACTCTATCACGGGCCTTGTAAGATATAAATAATAAAAATAATTAGTATCCATCATCATAATACATCCATATATATGAGTATGATATACATAAAAACATAAAGCATAATAATAAATATGATCACCTAGGTCTGAAGCATGGTCGGTAGGAATCTCAAATTCCCTATTGTTCTCTTCATGCTCTTAGACACTAGCACGTGCAAACTATGACCTTGTGACCCATGTGGGGACTGTATCTATCCACTCATGTCCAGGAGGACTAGTCTCACCTTTGTGACTATCCTCACTCATGGGTTGGCTCTACTTTTCTTCCATCTTCTCATCGTCCTCCTCATCCTCCTCCCCTCATAATTATTGTCCTCCTCTGTCTCCTTCTCATCCTTTTCTAGGAATAGGTTCATCAGATCTACCCTCCTACCTAACAACCTATCCTCCTCCACTACATCTGGTTAAGGCCCTACGAAGCCCATAGGGTAATCTACAGGAAAGATGGATCCTAGCCATGTAACCTCCCACCACTCATCATACTCTAGTGTCGAGCCAACATCATCTGCATCGATGACTGGGGGAATGTTTGTATCATCCTTCTCTACATCACTCGGGATGACATTGTCTATTGTCAATCATTTAAGATCTCTATGTCTAAAGGCACTCCGTACTGATTGTTTGTATGAATCCCATAGCTATGGTCACCTCTATATTTGTCTGAACTACCTCATGATGCGATCATAGTAGAAATGTCTTAATACATGATCGCACCATCCTAGTAGTAGCCTATCTCTCTACATCTATCTCAGTTCTCATGTCGTGTCTAGCCAAAATAGCTCCATGAGGTAGGGTCTCCATATGATATCCTCCTTGTTCAATTTTTCAAACCTCATTCTCCAGAATAGCACATCACCATATTGCTATTCTTATATCAGGGGATAGTTGAAAACCAACAGATACCCCATTGTTATAGCGATTAGAAATCCTACATGCTAGGTATAGGTGATATTCTCTAGAATCCATGTCTATAGTAGGGTACAGTGTAGAATTCTATGCATCTCTCCATAGGTAAATCAACCCAAATCATAGTATAAGTGTGCTAGTATGCTCTAGGCCCAAGTGAAGACCACACAGTAGTGCTCCATGTCCCTAATCAGGTGAACTAATCCTCCCTTCATATTTCCTTCACAACCATCAAGGACTAGTGCCAGGACTACTGTAAAAATTAGATTGCATCTCAATAGTGGTGAGTGTGCATGCAATATCCAAGAAAGCTCGATGTGCAGTCTCACAATCCTATGATGGACTAGTTTTCCTAAGCAATAATTAGTGTCTACTCACATCTCCTCAAAAATCCTTCCTTTTGCTAAGAATAACCTCTCTCCTCAAATGGGCACTCACATTATGTGATGCACATGCTCCAGCATGACTTTCATCTCCCTTGTTAGCAGGTGGAAGGTGTAGGTGTCTGCATCCCATATCTTCACTAATGCCATCAACATGGCATCATGGTATTGCATGAATAGTGCGAGGTACACCAAATAAAGAGTCATCTCTTAGAGGATATGTACACCCTCCTTAGGTAGTTGATCAATGAGCTCTCAAAGTCAGCTGAAGATCTGACCGTCCAGGTGTTGGCATGATCAGGGTGTAGTTTGTCATAAGAAAAAGAAGAAAAATGTCATCTAAAATATCTTAAAATATTGAATTTATGCTTTAAGGGTCAAAAAGTGTGCTAAATTTGTTCTAGAATATCTTCATTAAGGGTTCTAGACACTTTATTCCCTAATTGGGACACTTTGTGACAATCTAAAAAAATGAAAGAGAAACCTTCCCTACCCTATAATTTAATTTAAAAATTTCAAGAAAACATAAAAATTTGATAAAATAGAAGTACAAAGAATGCTAAACTCACTCATAGTGTGTTATAGCTCGCCTCGTATGATCACCTCCCTTAGAATCTCGATCTGTGGAAGGGTGGATGGATGTCTGCTCGATATGGTAGCTCACTCTACTCCAAGCTCACTCTGCAAAAGGTAAAAAGATGAAATGAATATGATTTACTTTATCTTTTATCTTTTTATGCATGCACTTTTAGGTCATTTTTGTTAAAAATACAAGTACTTTTTATTCAAATTAATATATTTTGAGCTAGCGAACTCCATTTTTGATGTCATTTGTTGCATTGGAATCATTGTTCTACTCCCATTCTTATCAAATGTATATCATTACATGGCATGGTACTTGGAAATTCCTTGAGATGGACTTTTCCAGTTTGATGTGGTTGATTTACTACCTTGATTCCACCTCCATAAAGCAAACAGAATGAAGGGGGGGCATACATCTACCCTCGAATGTAATTCACTAGGAAAGTTAGATAAGAGGATTACTTTTGAGCTTCTAACAAATTTGTGATGCAAAATGTAGTTCCTAACATTGTAGTTTTGCGAGTAACTATAGTGGGGACTTCATTCTCCCTAACGAATCCATATGAGTATCCTTTTATAAAGTTACTTGTTGAAGTACTTTAGCTTGCATATGCATGTAGTGTCATATGGGCACTAAAGTGGGGGCTAAATGTAGTGTAGAAAAAAGCATACCTTTACATTTTCACACTTAATTTTTACCTATTTTAGCACCCCTTGCATTAATTTCCCTTTAGGTCACATGTTATGGTCTCCTAAGACCCCTTTTTGTGCATCTCGAGGCATATTGCAACCTTAAACCTAACCAAAACCCATAAGCAATCATCAATCCTGGCAACCCACCTTTTGAATTGGAAAATCAAGCCTTGTGGGACCAAGACAACATTGGTGGTGTCTTAGTCCTAGGGGCTTTATTTTTGGGAATTAAGAGTGAGAAATGACAATATTTTAATTTATTTGATCTCTTGTTGGCCTTTGGTATCTAATAAATGGGTTATTAGGTATGAATTCCTATAAAAGTAAGATTCATACCCCATTTTTCATAATAAGTAATAAGTCCATAAGTTGATAGATATTGACATAAGTTGAGCAAGTTGAAGGAAGTTTTAGAGATTTGGAGCAGCTTTCTATTGTGTTTTTGTAGGTTTTTCAAGTCTATTTCCAAGCCAAGATTTAACATTTCCAAGGATTAGTAATGGATGCCTATTGTGGATCATGAGAGATTCTAGGTTGGAGATGCAACTAACCATTTATCTAAGCCTAAAGACTTGTTTCTTGATTGATTCCATCTTCCATTATTGCTCTATTTTCTGCCTAAGAAAGGTACATTCCATTTTTGTGACTTGTTAGGGTGATGAGAGATCTCCTTTATACGTCATTTATATTTTCATCTTAAGAATATTATTCTAACACATTTGAATAGGGTTTCTCCATGTTCAATCTTGCATAATCTTAGACACACTTAAGATTAGGGAACACACGCATTTCCATTTTCATATTTATGCTTTCTCATCAAGGTTTAATTACCAAATAAGGCATTTGACCATGGAAAATCCCCATAAACAATCAATCTAAGTTCCTTTGTTTTGTAGGTCTCTTTGCAGGTTCAGATTTGAAGACTTGGTGAAGAATGAAGTACAGATCTTGATCTTCAAGACCACACTGAGAAATTACAAAAATTCATAATGGGACTAATACACCATCTTGGGTGTCTTAGTCCTCCCAGGCTTATTTTTCAAATATTTTTTGAGATTTGGTTTTGAGATCCGAAGACTTTGTATTGGCCTTGAAAAATAACTCGACTAGTACGCCATTCTGGGCATCTTAGTCCTCCACAACATATTTTTGCAGCTTCTTCGCATTTCTAGAATACTCACAACGTCTCTAGATTTCCTAGGTACACACATATAATCTCCCTCTTGTATAATTTGATCATTTGCATCTCTCATTTAGTTTACATTTCTAGTTATAGGTCATTTTGCATATCACAACATGTTTTCAAACATTTCCTTTTCCAAGCATTTTCTTGGTGGTGAACCCCTTAGAACTCAGAGAACTCCCTCCTAGGACCTTCCTAATTGTGAAATTGACACACCTTGAGAGGTTGTTAGTGATGCAAAGTAGGGTGGAGGTATCAAGACAATCACAATTCAACAAACTCTTCAATCCAAAAGCCCTAACTTGGTCCTTTTCCCCCAAAACCTTCAATTTTCCTTGTAGTATTTGGAACAATGTTTTCCCATCGTAACTTTCAGAAAATTCTTCAAATCAAAAATTGGCTCACCATTCATAATACCCTTTATGCCACTTTGAAACATATCCAATTTTCAAATATGGTTGTTTGGTAACAATACCCTCCAAATCTGACTGCTACACTAGAAATAGGCCTAATTAGGCTTGTTTTCCAAACCAACTATAAAATATACTCTTTCCATATCACAAATATTCACTCCATGGATTCCCTCAAGTCGAATGGGTTATGGATATACAAATTTTATCAATTGGAACATTCACCAAATCTTCTATCAACAAAATCCTATATCCACCAGATACCCCCGGAATTCCTACTACTCTAAGAGTGTAAAATAACTAAGAAACATGAATAACAAAATACCAAGGACACCTCAAGATTAGCCAAAAGAGTGGTTCAACGAAAAGGAATGCAAATAAAATGAAACACAAATATTTTTACCTCCCTTGTTGTTGATACCTCTTTGATTGGCCCTTGCTTGGATTGGTTGTGTGCTCCTTAGATGATTGTTTGAATGACTATAATGCAAGCTTCAATATGCAAAATGATGAACGAAAATGGTTGAATGATTGAAGAAGGCTTGAGAATTCAAATGGACAGCATGTAGTTATGAGAGTGCAAAGTGTTGGAAATGCCCTTGAAAATGGGGTATTTATAGAGGAATTTGAATTCTCTAGAGAATTCAAGGGTCAAGATTGATCCAACAAGGTCAAGATGAAGGGCTATGGTGGGTTGAGAACCCACAAGCCCTCACATCTCGACATGTGGAGGGTGAAGTGGACAAGAGGATGTGAGGTGGAGATGAGTTGTCAAAAAGGTACATGAGGTGGAAAAGGACATGCACCTTGGGGGATGAGAGGATTTCCACAAAAAGGGATTTCTTGTCCCCAAGTGGGAGTGAAAGGGACATTTGAGGAATTTTAGAATTCCTCAAAAATCTACATGGGAAAAGGAAAGGTGGTTGGGAGGATAAATGTGAATTAAAAATTCACATTTCTAGGATGATCTAGAGGGTAAAAGGTGGGCTCCAAAAAGGTGGTACTTGGTCACATGTGGAGATTGTGACAAGTCCAAGGTTCTAGAAGCCTTGGGAGAGTGGAATGTGAATTAAAAATTCACATTTAAAGGAGAGGAATCTAGAGCCAATAAAAGTGAATTAAAAATTCACATAGGAAAAGGGGGTTAACATCAAAAAGGAAAAAAAGGAAGAATTGACCAAAAAGTGGTGCTAAACTTAGCCAATGATTTTGGTTAAGGTTGTGCAAATATTGGATTAGGCTAATTAACAGAAGATTAGAGGCAAGTGGAAAATGTAGGAGGATGTGACAAGGAGAGAGAAAGTGAGGAATTTTAAATTGATTTTTAAATCAAAAGAGGAAGAATGACTAAATTAAATAAATTAGTGTATTTATTTAATTTAGAGAGGAATAAGGGTAAAAAGACAAAGTATTAATTATTAAATTAAATACTTTATCGATATGAGACAAAGGGGGTAATATTAATTTAATAAATGAATATTAATATGATAGACAGAGAGACAACAAATTTAATCGTATGGAAGTGATTAAATTTAGATGTCTACATTTTGCCCCTCTTCGAAATATTGTTGAAATAACAATGTTTCGAAGAAAAGTGAGTGTCGAGGATGAAGAAAGGAATGAGGATTGATGCCCCAGCCTGACAAAGAAGAAAGGGGATGCCCCAGTGCCTGGTTTGAAATAGATGGAAGGAAGTGGTAGGGTATGCCCCCTCGAGAGGGTGGTTGGGGAAGAGAGGAGGGGCCCCAGACGACGTCTCGATAGAAGGAAATGGAGGAGACCATTGGATAGAGGGCAAAAAATTAAGCAATTTTTCCTTTTGAACGGAGTGGATTGGACGTACGGTTTGCGAATGGCAGCCTCGAGAAGTTGGGGATTAATTATGGGAATGAAAGGTTAAATAAAAGGTAAAAAATACCTTTTTGGAGAGG